>KN475004.1:6884-17109 GCA_000787095.1 Periophthalmodon schlosseri
AATTGGCCCCTATAACTGCTCTAGCCTCGATGAGCTTCATTTGGGCTGAACGCTGTGGGTGATGTCACATTCACTTAGTCCACTTCTTTATACAGTCTATGGTCCAGTTACAGAATTGATTTTTCCTTTTACAATGGATCAGACCTGGCGACAGACTTCTATTCAATAACTTTAGTCCTTAGTTTGCATCTGTAATTCTGGCGACTGAGGGATTACACAGACTTCTATTCAATAACTTTAGTTCTTAGTTTGCATCTGTAATGAATCAGAGACGCTATTTATTCAACCTTTTACAACTTAAATCTGATCATATAGACAAAACATAACCAAAGATTTCCCTGTAGTGCAAAGAAAAATATTGTTCCACCTATTGTGTATTGAACGATAAGTCAATATACTGAGCAGTATCCTGAGTACAGACTGTGTAAAGAAGTGGACTGAGTGAGTGTGACGTCACCCACAGCGTTCAGCCCAAATAAAGCTCATCGAGGCTAGAGCAGTTATAGGGGTCAATGTGGAAACGGGATCCATATTTGGAATTTCGACTGCGAGTATCATAGCAACCACAGAGCCAATCGAGGTGTTGACGGTAATGCCCCTTCCTCCCCGCACCGCTGGTTTAGCACGGAGCGGGCACTTAGCAACGCTGTCAATCAAGCCTGTTGCTAACGCTAGCTGGAGTGACCTTGGGGAAAGAAGGCACCTGATTTGTCTGTTTTTAATGTTACTCTTTGGAAAGCGGCGGCTAGCAGGTTAGCTCTGTCCCTTTATATGTACAGTCTATGTTCTACATAAGTCACATCTGCTGCCCATGTCCAACTAGGAAGTAAAATGATAAACTGCACATAAATTACAAAGATATATACAGTCTATGTTCTACATAAGTCACATCTGCTGCCCGTGTCCAACCAGGAAGTAAAATGATAAACTGCACATAAATTACAAAACTAGAAAAAAACTACAACTACAAAATGTTTAGTAAAATCTTAAATGTAATGACGAGAAATGAGTCGTCTAACGAGTCTTAACCACTTTCATTTTTGCCATATTAGTTCAGATCTTGAGCTGGTCTTGGTCAGGACTATCTTAACTGAAGGATTTGACCCACTGTGCATGTTTGGGTTGATGGGGGGAACCAGAGGAAACCCACCCAGACACAAGGCCATGGTGCCGCCTCAGCTCCTGGCATGTTTTTGATGGACTTTATCACATGGTTCATAGAAGAGCATGTGACTTTAAAGCAGGCGGCTCTCGTGTTCCTGGAGTGACGGTGTCGTTTGGTGTCTCTGGTTCACTCTGAGCTCATTCGGATCAGTGTCAGCTCAAAGAACACCTCGTTTCCTCATCTATTTATCATTTAAGAGGTCCTATATTAAATAAAATGGACTCTTGTCGTGTTCTAATGCTGTTACCTCCTCAAAAACACACCTGGAGTTGTGTTTTGTTTCATTTACACATTTGAGTAGCTCTTTATTATTAGTCTGTCTGCAGCTCCAAAGCTCAAAATGCTCTGTTCCACCTTGTGATGTCATGTAGTTTTCAAGTTAACACCTCCCTTTAGACTGGCAATTCCAGGTCTGAAACGATCCAGATGATTTTTTGAAGGTGTATGGAGTTTAAAAAACACAGTGGAGAATTTCCTGTATTACCACATGACATCACAAGGTGGAACAGGGTGTTTTCCGTTTGAGAGAAGAACTAAATATGCAGGGTTTGTGTGTTAAAGATGTGTGAATGAAATAAAACGCAACTCCAGGTCTGTTTGTGATGAGGAAACAACATTAGAACAGATCAGAGAATAGAGTCATATGGGCCTTTAAATTCTCCTAAAAATAACACCAAAATAGGATATCGACTGAGCCGATATCGACTGAACCAATATCAACTGAACTGATACGGTCCATCAAACTTCTCAACATCGGCGCTGATATCTGACACCAGTCTCGTGTCGGTGCCTCTCTAAATCAAACACCAAAAACACTTCACAGCATTGGCAATCATCTAGAACACTAATCATAATGAGAATGTTACTGTGAAGATATGAGGAACGGAAATATCAAGGGCATCGCTTATAATTAGAAGAAATGCTGCAAAAATAAAATATATAATGATGTAACTTTCCAAATGAGGGTTTGGTGATCGGCACTTGTGACGGTGATGTCGGCCATTTTGATTTTGTGACAACACATGAGAATTATAATGAAAAATGAATGATGCTGAAATTGACCAATCAATGACTAAATAGATCCAGGGCTAAACCAGGGCTAGACCGGGACTAGACCAGGGCTAGACCAGGACTAGACCAGGACTAGACCAGGACTAGACCAGGACTAGACCAGGACTAGACCAGGACTAGACCAGGACTAGACCAGGACTAGACCAGGACTAGACCAGGACTAGACCAGGACTAGACCAGGACTAGACCAGGACTAGACCAGGACTAGACCAGGACTAGACCAGGACTAGACCAGGACTAGACCAGGACTAGACCAGGACTAGACCAGGACTAAGGGCTTTTGTTCGGAGTCCTGGTCCAAATCGGATCTTGTTTCAGTTTCTGTGGAGACCAAAACTGATCCATGTCCAAGATCCTGTTTCAGTCTAACATAACAAGACACTGAACCAGGACTGAACCGGGACTAAACCGGGACTAAACCGGGACTAAACCAGGACTAAACCAGGACTAAACTGAGGACTAAACTGAGGACTAAACTGAGGACTAAACTGAGGACTAAACTGAGGACTAAACTGAGGACTGAACCGGGACTGGAACCGGGACGAACCGGGACTGAACTGGGACTGAACCGGGACTAAATCAGGACTGAACTGGGACTGTGATATTAGACCTTTTATCAACATTGAAATGTTTAATATCTAGACTTTATCAGAGGCGTTTGAACTGTTTGTAACTGTCAGATGCAGATGTGTGGACCTGGTTTATGGTTCATATCTGTGTAATCCCTGGCCCTATCCACATCAAACAAAAACTGGCTCAAAGTTCAGTGTCTTCTCTGTCACTTTAAATAAACAAAAGTCACATGATTTTACACAATATCTTCAGAAAGTGGAGCCATTATTCCACCCCAAAGACGCGAGTGTCCCCAAATGACTAAATAAGAAATAAGATTAATATGACAATTGGAGCCCAAACTAATAATGAGAAGTTCAACATTTGTGGAGCAGAAGTTTGGAAATTTCTTTAAAAACAGTGACTCTCCCATAGAGTTATAGAGTTATATAGGCCCTGCCCTCCATCTGAGATTATGACATCATCAAATTCTAGAACATTTTAACTGGAAAAAAAAAATTACTCAAACTGAAAACTGGTCTAAAACTGGTCTGTAAAACATGAACCAGGACTGAACAAGAACTGAACAAGGACTAAACTGGGACTAAACTGGGACTAAACTGGGACTAAACTGGGACTAAACTGGGACTAAACTGGGACTAAACTGGGACTAAACTGGGACTAAACTGGGACTAAACTGGGACTAAACTGGGACTAAACTGGGACTAAACTGGGACTAAACTGGGACTAAACTGGGACTAAACTGGGACTAGTCCTGACCCATGCCAAGCGCTTTGCCTTCTTCATGCCCACTCTGCCATGCCTGGTTGCATTTTGCCAGGCGTTCCCTCCTCTGTACGATGATGTTGCTGCTCTGCTGGTACAAATAGGACAGGTCTGTGCCTCTGATGTTGCCACCAAAGCCAGAGATATTGACCCTCTGATTGCACGTATGTATAATCTATCATACGCTCAACATTTGTGTTGTCATATTTGTGTAGTGTCCTCTTTGCTGTTCAGATAACTCTTTATGCATATTCTTTAGGCAGCTGGTTGGCCCAAGCAAAATATGGGCTTGTTTTATTGATCTGTCTCAAGTCTTTTCTAATTGTCAGTGATCAGCTTGAGTCTTTTTAATTGAGATGTCAATAGCCATTCTGTCAGTAAAAACATGTGGTTTGGGGCAGAGTTCAGATTTTGGAGGAAGAAACCCCCTTTTCTCTCTGGTTCCATTATGTTATCAGAGCGAGAGGGCGTCCTGTTTATGCAACACACAGACACGAGAAAGTCCCCCACACATGTCTGTTAAAAAGTAAATGATAAAAACTCACAAGGACAAAACCAAAACCAAAAGTCTAGGGTTAAAGGCGCTGTGCCTGATTCTTCCCATGTTTTTGTGTCGCTCAAGAACACACACAGACGACTCCACCCGTCACCATATTATGAACCACCATATGTCACTACAGACAAATATCACAATAAACGATAATATAGAAACCAGTTTATGCCACTAAAAAAAATCCCAGTAAACCAGTTTTAATATACTGCAGCGGTGCTTAGCAACGCTGTCAATCAAACCTGTTGCTAACGCTAGTGGGACTGACCTCGGGGAAAGAAGGCTGCTGATTTGTTTGTTATTAATGTTCAGATCTTGATTTACAGATACAGTAGTGAAATAAAAACCCCAGGATCATGTAGAGCGGGATAATATGAATATTTTAAGACCAAAATGACGATTCTGACAGCAGCAGTTACAGAGAGAGGGGCCACAGTTTTTCAATAGAAAGTGAATTGGAGTTGATGGAGTCGATTGAGCCGGAAGTGCGCCCATGATCACTTACTGTTTGGAACGCGGCGGCTAGCAGGTTAGCTATGTCCATTTATATATACAGTCTGTGGCAGCAACAAATAAATATCAGAATGAACTAATAATCAGCCATAGAAGTGATTTAATCTACTCTCAGCAGCTCAAATCAGACTTTCACATATAAAAATGCCAAAAATCTCCACACGATAAATACTGAGCCATAAACATATTGCTCCAGCTAAACCGGGACTAAACCGGGACTAAACCGGGACTAAACCGGGACTAAACTTAGTGTCAACATTAAAGTGAAACCAAAGCTGCCCCCCCCTTCCCTTTTCTCTCTGGTTCCATTGTGTTATCAGAGCGAGAGGGCGTCCTGCTTATGTTACACACAGACATGAGGAAGTCCCCCACACATGTCTGTTAAGGACAAATCCAAAACCAAAAGTCCAGTATTTTATTTCTCTGGGGTATTAAAGAGGGGGTATTTACTTCTATGGGGCATTAACTGTAACACATAACATATTTAGATCACCATGTTTCCTTTTATTGTTTTGAAAATGTCATATTCACCCAAAACAACGTATTCACATGTTTTATAAGTTTCAGCCTCTCCTCTCTTTGCTCTCCGTGCTAAGTCACTCCCTCAGCAAAGCCACAGTTGCTGATCAGCTTCATGTTGTTTAAACTTTTGAGGATCTGAACCAGGAAAGGCCACTTCCTGCACCTCCTCTGTACAGAACACACTCAAACACAGAGGCCTAAAGCAGTAGTCTGGATCATCAACACAAAAGCCAAAAGTATCGAAAATCAGTTTCACAGGTATCGATACTAAAAAAGTCCCATTCACAGGACAGAAATGAACCTTTCCTGAATATGTTTAGAATGATATTGAGCTGTATCTTTCACAAGTATAAGACACATAGACTAGTATACGATAATTAATGCTTTGTAATGAAATAAATGAGCTTGTACTGTTTAATGAAGTGCTCCAAATGACTGACAGGTTACCATAATGTTAAGCAATATCTGTTTTAAAGTTACAGTGTGTAACTTTTTGGAGGTGGCACGTCACCTTCATGATTCCTCGGAAACAAAAAGTTAAAACCATACTTCGGAACATTCTCCATGTACATAGATCGGTTTTATGCCATACTGTGGAACATTATAGCCAAAGGAACATCATCATTTCCATAGAAAAAAGCAGAAGGAGGCCGGGTTTGTGGAGATGCAAGCCGCTCACAGACACATGATCTCAATGTAATAAACACAATCAAAATAATAATCATAATAATCATAATAATAATAAAACATGCTATGCTAAAAAGTACATGTGTCTATTTTATGGGCTAAAAATGTACTAATAAATAGAGTGGCAAAAGTATAAAATGTACTGAAATATTACTCAAGAAGAGGTAAAACGTTATTCCAAATACTTATAATCAGAGTTGGTAAAGAAGAAATGTACTCAAGTAAGAATCACTTTAATTTTGGTGAATGAGACAAAACATGAAATAAGTCTCAATGTGGTGTTTTCAAACAGACACAAAAATGAGCCAAACTAAATCATATCTGAAGGGGCTGCAAGAAACACAAAAGTTCAAATCATTCAAACAGACAAAAAATGAGCCAAACTAAATCATATCTGAAGGGGCTGCAAGAAACACAAAAGTTCAAATCATTTCATATTGTCGACATAAAGCTCAAGTCACTTTAGACTTACTCACAGTGGGAAGAGGAACCACAACTTTTACTCGACTAAGAGTACTGTCACTTCAATACAAATATGACTCAAGCAGAAGTAAAAGTGTGCTGCTGGAAAAGTACAATTTATTTCAACAGTTACTTAAGTAAATGTAACTACCCTCTTCTTCTTATAACAGTAATAGAAGACATCTGACCTGAAAAATTCACACATTCTGAGTATAGACCGAGGACATAGATTTTTACAATGAAAAAAATTGGAAAAACGATTACGATGATTTTTAAACAAACCTAACAGCTGTAGTCCTTTAGTTGTTTTGTCAATTAATCGGTTGAGTCTTAGTCAACCAAAATGTGTATTCGTTGACTATTTATTTATTTAGATGATGAGGGTTTCTATAGGATGACAGCAGAAAGGAGGAGTGACAGAGGGAGCTGAAGATCTGGGATTTATTTGGTATTTATCTGTAAAAAGTCACATTAAACTCACAATTCACAAGTTTAATCTGTCTCTATATAAATACACTGTTTACTTGTACTTTTTTCTGCATAAATAGTCATTTTTGCATGAACTCCCCCTGCAGGTGTAGTCTTGTGAGTGCACTTTGGGTGAGACACACAGATAGCAGTTTAGAGATCGTTTGCCACGCCCCCTTTTTAGCCGACTAATCGATCATGACAGGCAGGACATGACTTTAGTCGACTAAGAATTACTGAAGCTTACCTCCAAATGCGTTAACTATCCAAAAGCATAACATGGCTCATAATTGCACCTAACTGACTGCTAATTTTTCACGTTATGTTGAAATCTTAGTCTAACTTTCTCTGTTTGGCTGTTTCACTTCCAAATGGACTTTGACTGCGCTCATACCCACCTCCATGTTCCCTCTTCCGCAACAGTGACGCACTTTACACTTGTTCAAATGCCAAAACACCCCAAACATATAAGAAAGTCAAATTAAACGTTTGCATTAATGTGAACTTTGACCTTTCACCGTGTTGTCATGGGGGAGAAAGGCCAGTAGATACGCACAAGTCACTTTTGTCTCTTTAGAAACATTGATGGGGTTAAATCTAATAAAATCATTGTGCAAACGACTAAATATAGATGAATTTCCAACGCAGATGTTTATTTTACAGTAGTTAATCCGCATTAGACTGTTTCAAGGTTAAAAAGTGCCTTGATACACGCCCGAAACGGGAACTGCCACAATCAAACACAAACTCGCATTGGGATTTGCATAAAAGGCGTGCAAAAGTGCTGAAATAAACACATTTGTCGAACAGAACCAGCTTAAATTCGTGGTTAAAGTGTAATGGCGAGTTTAAACTTTGAAACGGCATTAAAAGCACACACATCGCGTCTGTTTTCACTCGTAAAACATCGCTTTTATCGAATTGGCCATGTTTTTTCCTGGTGTACTACTTACTTTGTCCTCGTCCTCCGGTATCAGACTCTTGGCGTCCTTCTTCGCGTCTTTTTGAGCCAAAGCCGAGTTAAACGACACTTTCACCATCCTGGAAATGAGCGAAGAACAAACCACAAACAGTAGAAAAAAACGTGAACACCCGGAAAACAATAAAAACGTGTGAGGAATTCGCTTCGAAGTCAGAAACACGTCCGAAACAACGGTCAGGCTGATAAGACTACAAGAACACGCACTTCCGGATTTCACAATAAAACTACAAAGGATTAACGAGGCGTTTCCGGTAAAGTAAAAATAAAATAATCTTTTTTTTTTTTTTTTTTTTTTTTTAATTAATCAAATCTATAGGTAAACATATTAGGGGATAACCAGAAAAGTCAAATTATAGGCCTGCATAGAATATCGACCATGAAAACAAAATGAGAATTTGCAGGGGTAAATAGGCTAATACTGTTAAATTGTACATATTTTCTGAAAACATGAACGGTGGTGTGACTGAAACACCAAAAAAGTATCCCAAAGGCTCAGTGTGTAAGACAGACAGAGGGGACGCCCAAAAGGATCCTTCAAGAAGCCCAAGTATGAAGCAGTGTAGAGCAGAACTAAGAGAGGACCTGAGAGACCAAAGGAAAGACCTGTAAAAAAGAGCAAGACCCAAAACAATCACTCACAAGAGAGACCAGAGCCAGCAGCAGATGGCACACAGCACGCTCACAAGACCAGGCCGACCGAGGACTCTCGAAACAAACCAGTATTCACCGTGAGAGTGGGGCATACCAGCGGACGCCTCACTCGAGATCATGTACCACCTGACAAACTCAACATATCCCTCCCCAGAAAATACCCGGGGAAGGGCCAAAGAAAAGGAACAGAGGTCAACATAGGAAGAGGCCTGCGTTTTGTTTCACACATGTTTAACACACAAACCCTGCATATTTAGGCTGAGCTCTTCTCTCAAATAGAAAACACTCTGTTCCACCACAAGAACCCAAACATGCTCCACTGTGTTTTTAAACTCCATACAACTTCATTAGAATCATTTGGATGATTTCAGCCTTGGAATTGCCAGTCTCCACTGAACTAAAGGTAAAAAGTAGCCGTTAAATTTGAAAACTACCGCTTCATGACATCACAAGGTGGAACAGAGCATTTTGAGCTTTGGAGATGTAGATAAACTAATAATAAAGTGTTACTCAAACATGTGTGAATGAAACAAAAGACAACTCCAGGTATGTTTTTGAGGAGGTAACAGCATTATAACATGGCCCAAGGTATGTTTTGAGGAGGTAACAGCATTATAACATGGCTTAAAGCTCACAAGAGTCCATTCTGTGTAATATGGGCCCTTTAACTATCATATTAGAGCTGCCATATTGTGAATTTCTCCACTGTGAGATTAATGAGGTTCTTTCTTTTTACATACATGTGAAGAGTGCCTGTATTAATTAACTTATATAACATTAATTTAAACTTTATGTACTACTTCTTTATAAATTCTGAAGTTTTTCATACGTTATTTTATTCTCTCATTTCTTACCTTGACCACGAGAGGTCGCTGGTTAAAGATTCATTTTAATATAGAGGATACAAATGTGGAATTTACTATTAGTAACCTAATTTTGATGGCAAAATTTTTTATACACAAGCAAATTTAGAAAAACTAACCTCTTTAATGTATACTTGAGCAATCTTTGCAAGTCAAAGAGGCACTAGGAGCTAAAGCACTTTCTTTTACACCCGTCGTATCTTTGATCTCTGGCTCTCTCTTATTTTGTATTTTTATATTTTTATTTATAGCAACCTACTCAACTTGAAAAGATATATATTTATGTCTGTATGATTTGTTGAGACTATAATTAAAAAAAAAAAAAAAAAAAAGCTTTAGTCAGTTCCACTTCCTGTCATGCGCAGAAGCCTCATCCCAAAACATGGCGACGGCGACGGAGAAATCAACAAAAGAGCGGCTCGTGTCTGTTTTGGACGATCTGGAGGTTTTATCGCGGTAAAAAACATCTCTGCTTTTACTATTCGCATGATTAAACATATCTCCTTACGTTTGTGCGTCTGTTTCCAGCTTATTTTGTTTTTAATGCACTTTAGCGACTTGTGCGAAACCATCCTTGGCTCAACACACGCTTCCTCGTTCATTGATTCATTTGTTCGTACTTTATAAATGTTTAAAACCTGTTTTTCGTTTTTTAGGGAGTTGATAGAGATGTTGGCCTTGTCCCGAACCCAGAAACTGCCACAACCAGGAGAGGATGTACAGGTAAGAAGGATTAACCGTCACATCAATGTCCAAAGTGTTAAATTATACTAAAATAAATTTCAAAAACATAAAACAGAACAGATTTCAAACAAAATGGCATTTCTTTTGTCAGAGTTATATATTCCTAAGAGGCCTGCCATGTGAATTACTATACTGACTTCTCGTTCAGTATATGAAAGATGGAACTATATATATATAATTTTTTTTTTTTTTTTTTTTTGGGGGGGGGG
>KN475004.1:27091-39019 GCA_000787095.1 Periophthalmodon schlosseri
GGCGCCCTCCCTTCTCTGGGGCCGTCTGTCGGCTAGCCTCCGAAACTCCGGGGCTCGGAGCACCCTGAGCTCCGCTACAAAGGTGGGTCTGCGCCTGGATTAAAGGCCGACTCTCGGGCTTTACGGACATATATGTTGTATGTCTGTAGGCCTTTTCTGGAGGTTGCAATAAAACAAAAACGAGCAGGGTCAAAAGTGACATTAGCACTGTCCCTATTGAGAATGCGTTGTTTTGGCTAAAGCGGTTAGCATGTCCAACTGTCAAAGCATTTACGCTCGAGTAAAGCAATCAAACTGGATAACGCTTTTGTAAAATCAGGACTCATGTTACATTGCGTGATTGTGTGAAATGTGTATGCTTATTTGTTCTCTTTGTATCATGTTGTTATTGTTGAGCTAAGTGACCTCCAGAGCCGCCGCAGCTGCTAGTCCCGTCTCCCCGAGCACCTGTCCACTCTCTCCCGCTGCGTCCCGCCCTCTGTCCCGGTGGAAAGTTATCTTTGCTAATCCTCATCCTTTATCCGCATCGCGCTGTGGTCATAGCGGAGATTTAGCAGCTCATTCCAGTCTAATAATCACAATAAAACTGCAGCGGGAAAATAAGAAAGAATGCAGCCGCCACTGAGTACACCCACTGTGCACTGTCTGAGACTGAGCAAGACCCAACACGTCAGTGAAACAAGGATTTGTACTTATCTATTTATGGGAACAACTTTACTCCCAACTGTAGAAACTTACATGCAATGAACTGCTGTAAAATAGTAATAAAATTGTATTCTTATTTAAAGGTACAGTGTGTAACTTTCTGGTGGCGGTACATCACCTGTATGATTACATGGAGCTACAAAGTTAAAACCATACTTCGGAACATTCTCCATGGAGATGTACAAGTTTTATGCCATACTGATAAAGGAACAACCATGACAACAAGCACGAAGAGGCCCTCCTCCAGGCCAAATAAGAGTCATGTTTGTGGAGAGGCAAGATTGCTCACAGTAACAACCAAAATGAAAACAAAAAAACAACTAGTCTACTATTTTTTGGCTAAAAGTTACACACTGTGGCTTTATTGTGCACAGTATAATAATTGTTTAACATAGACATTAATTACAATAGATCTATGCATATTTTTAGATTTGCCAGGGACTTGTAATAAAAGCACAAAGTAGAGCCACCGTGTTGTCTCTATGGAGATGTTATTGCTTTGCCTGGAATGTTTCACAGTATGACATTCTAACATTTATTCAATAACAGGTGATTTAGTAGCTCAAAAACACCTTTTAAAATGATTAATTCTCTCTGTGAGCAGGGTCACCTCTCCACAGATCTGACTTGTAACTTGGCCTGGTGGCCTCACCTGCATGTCTTTATGGAGATGGATGATTTAATACCATACTGTGGAACATTCTAGGTAAAGCAACAACATCTCCAAGGAGATAAGCTGGTGGCAGACCATTCACCAGAAAAGTTACCTATTGCGCCTTTTTAATACAAAAATAATTGCTCACAAGTCTGCAGCGATTAAAAAGTTATATTTTTATTTTGGTGCCAACATTATCACACTATTATTGAGTTTCACTTAAAGTGCACCTATGGCTTTTTACCATTTTCTAGTTGTTTTTCTCATTGAGCCTCTGAAGTTGTATTTGGAGTGATTCATGTTTTGAGTGATCTTTAATCTCTTATTTTCAAGATGCTATTTTGCCGCTCTACCCCCGTTTTCACCTCCACCCGTACGCACCCACTGTGACGTACGCACCCACTGTGACGTACACGCCCACTTCCTTCTCCAGTTTTATTTTTTTAATAGGTGACACTCGTAGGATTCAGCAGCATTGCGTCGTCATTTTGGTACGAATGGAAAAAAAAATGGGCTGCTCGCTAATGTGATATGCATCTATCCATAGGGGGCGCCAACAGCATGCAGCGCTTTGTTGCGATGACGTTTACGGCGACATCAGCTCCCATTGGGCACCACAGTTTTCTAACACGGAAGTCAGCGGACTTGTTTCTTTTATGAAGTTGTTTTAGATGAATATTGTGATTTAAAAGGTGTTAGAGATTAGAACTATAGAGACACACAGGCACAATATGTCTTCTTGTCTTCTTGGACTTAATTAACAAAACGTGATCTATGCAGTGCTATGTGAATTTACTATAAGAACAACTTGATAAACTAAATGTGTTTGCTATTGTCCCCATAAACATAATTATTTTGGGTTTTAAAATGGACGCCTGAAGCCTTTAGAATCTGACACCAGGCTGAGGGTTGCAAGTTCTATTTCTGTCCCGTTGAGTTTTGCGTTGGACTGAGCAGAGGTTGTTGTTGTCTAAATACCTCCAGATACTTAAGAGGGGGACAGCAGGGAGCGACTGGTGTTAAGTGTGAGGCGAAGTTTGAAGTCTTTTCAAATAAAGACAAAACTAAAATAAATACAGGAACACAGATGTTGGTTTTGGCGTTTTGAGACTGGTTTTATTTCACAGGTTTTAAGCACAAAGATGTGTCTATACAAATGTAGACATGGATGATATGGCATGTGTTCCTTGTGGGGACGGCACAATAAACAGTGTTGTTAACTGCGATGAAAATACACGACAATAATGGTCCATTTGAAATTTTTTTATAATCTTTGATTGACTACAAAGATAATCGATAATGGCGTACAGCCATTTCAATATATTCTTGATAACATTTTTAAATCAACAGTTTTAATGAATATGGTGATATGTCTTTAATTGCAGTTATTCTGGCCTTGATAATTGTGTCTCTAAATTTCACTATCGTCCCGTGCCTAGCGCCTTTGTGCCTTTGTGCCTTTGTGTTTAGTGGGTTGGCCATCACTGTCTGTTAGAAGAGAACAGCACTGTATGAAATTTATCTATAAGGGACTACTTCAAAAACTCCCAGAATACCTCACCTGCTTGTTAATCATTGATTTAATACCAGATGACATGGTTGCATAGAGCTAAGGACGAGCCGCACCAAAACTGAGATGGGAAAGAGGCTTTTAGCTGTTTTGCCTCACAAAAATGTAACACACTTCAAAGAAAAGCAAAACTGGATACGTTGGTGACACAGTCACAATTTAATAATCTGGTAACGAACGTTTCTACACACACCTGCACCTGTTTTTAATGTTTTATATGGGCTTGTATATTTGTTTTGTTTGTTTTTCTGCTTGTATTGTTTAAACAGGGCGCCTGTGAAAAAGAGAACCCAAGTGCTCGCACTGGGTCTCCCTGTATAAATAAAGATAAAGAAAGAAAAAGAGCTCGATGCTCGAACATAGACACACCCACACCCTCCTCTTATTGGTCAGTCTCTGTCATGCTCTGAGGGAGTGACAGGTGGATTTAACCAATCACAGTGAAGTGCGAACTCTCAGTCAATACTCCCTGTTAACTTTTTTGAGTATTTGAAACAGACAATATAACATGAATCCTTTTATTTCTGGGCCAAACTTGGGCCCTCAGAGGTGTATTGTTTACATGCAAAACTTGGTCTAATTTTGGCCCATCAGGGGAAACGTTGTGCATTCTGCTTTAGTCTGTTTACAGCTTCCATATGATACTATGATTTTGGCTATAATGTTGATCTGTTCCTGGTCCTCAGATTCTAGGCGGTTCGTCAGGTCTCCTGGCTCAGTGCTGCCCCCCTCAGCCTCCTCACTGTCAGCAGCAGCAGAGGGCGCTGTCTCTACACGAGTACATGAGCATCGGGCTGCTGAAGGAGGCTGGGATCTCTGTCCCTGAAGGAAAAGTGGCCAGCTCCTCAGAGGAGGCCTATGCTGTCGCCAAGGAGATCGGTCAGTGTCACACTGACCTCAGTGTGTTTACAACTACACCAGTGTCACACTGACCTAGTGTCACACTGACCTCAGTGTGTTTACAACTACACCAGTGTCACACTGACCTAGTGTCACACTGACCTCAGTGTGTTTACAACTACACCAGTTTTTGTATCATAAAAACGTTAGTCTCTGCACACATAAAGTTTATTGAACTGAAACGAGCTGAGTTTCATGTGACTGTTTTTTCAAAGTATCTGAGGAAGTGTTTGTTGCATAATCAGTGTTTTTTAGGAACAATGTTTAATGCTTTGGTCTGTAGTTTTTAAGAGACTTTTGGCCAGTCATTTGACCTAGTACATTTCACAATGCTACACTACACTGGCCTACGTTCGTCTTAATGTGACCATAAAGGCTTTTGTTTCTCAAATAACATTATAGTTACAAGCTAGCTAGCATTAGCCAACAGTTTTTCAGTTAGTCACTCTCACCATGAACGCTCGTATCAAAAAACTTCTGAAAATGTCCATTTTGTAATTTTTTTTCTTGGATGTTCAGGCTATCTTAAAACTATTAGACTGTTTGCTAATGTGTGTATAGTGTCACCATGGTAACTGCTGAACATTCCACCATAAACATACATGCAGACCCACCCCTTCCCCCGTTTTTCTGCACTTTTACAAAGAGCTGCTGTTGCCAAGTGTATTTCTTCCCTTAAGTGTTTATGTATCTGAGCTGATTGTGGTATTCTGTGTGCGTGTGTGTGCGCGTGCCTGTGTGTGTTTTCAGGCTCTAAGGACCTGGTGGTGAAGGCCCAGGTTTTGGCTGGAGGTCGGGGTAAAGGCACATTTGAGGGAGGACTTAAAGGCGGAGTCAAGATCGTCTACTCGTGAGTCTGGGGCCATGTGACAAAAAAGATCATGTTTCTTTCCTCCTTTTGATGAATCATGATGATAAAAATTGCATTCGATATTAAAGCAGACTTTTTAAGCAAAATCGACTTTTCAGACATTTTTTCTAGGGATGCACCAATCCAGCATTTTCAGTTCTGATACCGATACTTTGCCTTTAAGTGTCTGCTCATACCCTTATTAACTGATTCCAGTGTAGGGACAGAAAATGGCACTTATTTCCTTTAAACATATTAACTTATTACACAAGAGATCCAATAGTGTTATGTAACTGTTATTTCTCCTTCAAATCATGACTGAACAGCTTTGTGTGAATAAAGGTTCAAACATTATGAGAATAGTCTTATTGCATCCAGTTAAAGGTGCAACCTGGATATCTGCTGAACTGATACCTGATCCAGGTACTTTTTCAGTATTCAATACCAGTTTCAGTATCGTGCATCCCTAATTGTTACATTCCTAGTACTATAGCTACTTTGACATTAGTATTTTATTATTTGATGTATTTTGGTATATCATGTTTTGTATGGTCTGCCCCCTGTAGGCCAGAGGAGGCGCGGGACATCTCCTCTCAGATGATTGGTCGAAAGCTGTACACGAAGCAGACAGGAGAGGCGGGGCGTATATGTAACCAGGTGTTTATCTGTGAGCGACGCTACCCACGAAGAGAGTACTACTTTGCTATCACCATGGAGAGGTCCTTCCAGGTTAGTATCGCATTTATGACACATATAGAGGTTCTACCAGATCAGTATCACATTTATTACATCATATAGAGGTCCTATCAGATCAGTATCACATTTATTACACCATATAGAGGTCCTGCCAGATTAGTATCACATGTATTACACCATATAGAGGTCCTACCAGGTCAGTATCACATTTATTACATCATATAGAGGTCCTACCAGGTCAGTATCACATTTATTACATCATATAGAGGTCCTACCAGGTCAGTATCACATTTATTACATCATATAGAGGTCCTACCAGGTCAGTATCACATTTATTACATCATATAGAGGTCCTACCAGGTCAGTATCACATTTATTACATCATATAGAGGTCCTACCAGGTCAGTATCACATTTATTACATCATATAGAGGTCCTACCAGGTCAGTATCACATTTATTACATCATATAGAGGTCCTACCAGGTCAGTATCACATTTATTACATCATATAGAGGTCCTACCAGGTCAGTATCACATTTATTACATCATATAGAGGTCCTACCAGGTCAGTATCACATTTATTACATCATATAGAGGTCCTACCAGGTCAGTATCACATTTATTACATCATATAGAGGTCCTACCAGGTCAGTATCACATTTATTACATCATATAGAGGTCCTACCAGGTCAGTATCACATTTATTACATCATATAGAGGTCCTACCAGGTCAGTATCACATTTATTACATCATATAGAGGTCCTACCAGGTCAGTATCACATTTATTACATCATATAGAGGTCCTACCAGGTCAGTATCACATTTATTACATCATATAGAGGTCCTACCAGGTCAGTATCACATTTATTACATCATATAGAGGTCCTACCAGGTCAGTATCACATTTATTACATCATATAGAGGTCCTACCAGGTCAGTATCACATTTATTACATCATATAGAGGTCCTACCAGGTCAGTATCACATTTATTACATCATATAGAGGTCCTACCAGGTCAGTATCACATTTATTACATCATATAGAGGTCCTACCAGGTCAGTATCACATTTATTACATCATATAGAGGTCCTACCAGGTCAGTATCACATTTATTACATCATATAGAGGTCCTACCAGGTCAGTATCACATTTATTACATCATATAGAGGTCCTACCAGGTCAGTATCACATTTATTACATCATATAGAGGTCCTACCAGGTCAGTATCACATTTATTACATCATATAGAGGTCCTACCAGGTCAGTATCACATTTATTACATCATATAGAGGTCCTACCAGGTCAGTATCACATTTATTACATCATATAGAGGTCCTACCAGGTCAGTATCACATTTATTACATCATATAGAGGTCCTACCAGGTCAGTATCACATTTATTACATCATATAGAGGTCCTACCAGGTCAGTATCACATTTATTACATCATATAGAGGTCCTACCAGGTCAGTATCACATTTATTACATCATATAGAGGTCCTACCAGGTCAGTATCACATTTATTACATCATATAGAGGTCCTACCAGGTCAGTATCACATTTATTACATCATATAGAGGTCCTACCAGGTCAGTATCACATTTATTACATCATATAGAGGTCCTACCAGGTCAGTATCACATTTATTACATCATATAGAGGTCCTACCAGGTCAGTATCACATTTATTACATCATATAGAGGTCCTACCAGGTCAGTATCACATTTATTACATCATATAGAGGTCCTACCAGGTCAGTATGCTGAGGCTGTTGAAGGTAACGCCCCTACCCACCTGCACAGCTGGTTAGCAAGGAGTGGGCGCTCAGCAACACTGGCTGTCAATCAATCCTGTTGCTAACACTAGTGGGAGTGACCTTGGGGAAAGAGGGCAGCTGATTTGTTTGTTATTAATGTTCATATCTTGATTTACGGACACAATAGTGAAAGTGAAGGTGGCTGGCGGGTTAGCTATGTCTATTTATATATACAGTTACGGACAAGACACAATTTGCTTTGATATGGCATAAATGTTGTGCCAATGGAAAAAAAAATTGTAAATTAGTGTTGTTACTGTACAACTAAAATTTCAAGCTCTATATTGATGCTAAGGAATAGACTCGGTACTCAATACTGATTCTGATACCACGATGATAATAAAAAAACTCTTTCTTTAGACAATAGAATGTGATTTTCAACATTAAGTGGTAGGACTTTGGTTTTTATTCCCATGTGTCCTTATATGTGTGTGTAATCCCTCAGTCGTCCAGGTAGGTTCCATAGTGGTTCATGGGTGTTTACTAGTCTATGTGTCTTATACTTGTGAAAGAGAGATCATAGAGAGATCATTCTAAAGATATTCAGGAAAGGTTCATTTCTGTCCTGTCAATGGGACTTTTTTAGTATCTGATTTTCTGTTTCCGATTTCTGTTTTCTGATTTTTTTTTTTTGACAGCACTAGTGTAAAGCCCCAGTGCATGTCCTAGAAAAGACATGCAGCATTAACACCACCAGATGGCACTATATAGCTATAGCTTTGAATTGACATAAACGTGCCCAAACATGCCATTATTTCCTACATGTTCCTGTACATTTCCATAAGTAGAATCATGTGTTGTTTCCAGTGGCTCCTGCATCAGTCAAATCCATTAGAGTGTGTTAATGATTATGTACTATGGGCTGTTACAGTGCATCGTGAAAGGGCTGTAGGTGAATAATGATAATTAAACCGACACAAAGGAACACGTGTGGGCAGGTTTAGAGCTACTGACGTCAAAGATCAGCTCCTTCTCCACTCAATCTGTACAAACAACTGAAATGTTTAACAAAACAAAAACGAAATTTGGTAAAAAAGAGACTTTTTGTCAAATGTTTTGGTTTTAATTTTTGTTTTAGTCTGCTCCAGTTCAGATATATCGTATAAGCAGTACTATTCAGTACTATTGTCTAATAATCAGGAAGTGCAGTGTTGGCATGCTAGTTTATGTTATTGTTACCGTGACGGGATGCTCTGAATGCATAAGGTCAGTGAGGAACAACTTTGGACCCCTGCAGACTGGTTAAATTGAACTAGTTCTGTTTGTCATGTTTTTAAGACACAAGTAAAAATGAGATACAGCGACTTTTATTTGGAGGAGCTTCGTGATTTAGGATATGTGACGTGGTTTGGGCTCTGGAGACGGAGACAAACTAAGATGCAGGATTAATGCAGGATTACTGAAACTTGTGAATGAAACAAAACATGATTTTAATGACGCTACTATGGTTAGGTGCACATGACGTTTTTCTGATTATAACTTGGTTCAGTTGGATTATACCTGTGTAGATACTACACTGAGGTATAGTCATCTATTTTTATTAGTCTAATCATAACAAGTCTGTAATGGCCCTTGTTTACATCACAGACAGTATATATAAATGGACGTAGTTCAAATCTGAAGTGCTCATGTGCGCGCTTCCAGCTCCATCGATTCTGGCTCCAATTCACTTAACACTGAAAAACTGTGGCTCTTCTCTCTGTAACCGCTGCTGTCAGACTCATCATTTTGGTCTTAAAATGTTCGTATGAACCCGCTCTACGTGATCCTGGGGTTTTTATTTCACTATTGTGTCCGTAAATCAAGACATGAACATTAAAAACAGACAAATCAGACGCCTTTTTTTCTTTTTTTCACTCCCGCTAGCGTTAGCAACAGGTTTGATTGACAGCATTGCTAAGTGCCTTCTCCGTGCTAAACCAGGGTGAGAAGGGGAGTTACCTTCAACAGCCTTGCTCCGGATTGGCTCTTTAGTTGCTATTCGCGGTTGGAATTCCAAATATGGGACTCGGCTCCAAATCGTTCCTATAACTGCTCTAGCCTCAATGAGCTTCATTTGGAGCCAAACGCTGTGGGTGACGTCACACTCACTTAGTCCAGCCTCAATGACTTCATTTGGAGCCAAACGCTGTGGGTGACGTCACACTCACTTAGTCCACTTCTTTATACAGTCTATGGTTTACATTATGGTTGCTAGGAAACAGTTATGGAATTACCTCTACGTATGTCACATCATCTGCCTGTGTCCAACCAGGAAGTAAAATGAAAAACTTTAACCCTGCGTGTGCTGGTCTCTCCTCAGGGCCCCGTGTTGATCGGCAGCTCTCAGGGCGGCGTGAACATTGAAGACGTTGCGGCCGAAAACCCCGACGCCATTGTGAAAGAACCAATCGACATTGTGGAGGGAATCAAAATGGAGCAGGCCGTGAGGGTACGTTTGATTTATGCATCTTTGGGTTTATACAGAGGCCTTTGTGGATCAAATGAATGCAGTGCTCCCAACCTCCCACTTTTGTTTTTGTCCCAAGTACCCCAAACTCAGAAACCAGGTCAAATAAAGGTTTTAACTAGGTACAGGTAGTTTGGGCAACAGATGCTCATAGCATAGTGATATAGAACAGCGATTATCACCATAGCAACAGGTAAACAAATGAACTACTGTTAGGAGGGACTAGCTTCAACTAAAACTGAGATGACTAATGCTTTGAACATCCACAGACAGACTAAAGGTTTTCAGGTTTTAAAAGTGAATTATTTTCAGTCTGTGGGCCCTGGTATAAGTGGATTAAACAGCTTGGAGCAGCGCGCACCGCAGAGTAGCGCCTTCTAGACTCCGCCCCAGTGCATTAAAACTGCTTTTGCTTTAGCGGAGAAAATATGACCAGCGGCATGAAATATGTCTTAAACAGTGAGTCAGATCTGAGTCCTGCTGTGGTGCTTCTTTGTGAGTTTATGGATTAAACAACAGTGTGGAGCAGCGAGGAACAGCGAGGACAACAGGAGACGAGGCTTCAACACTTCTGTCTGTCACAGTTCTGACTGAAGCTCAGCGCAAGTGAGCCGGGAGTCTGGAGCAGAGTTCATTCACTTTTTCCTCCATCTGAGCGCCATCTCAGATGGAGGAAAAACCCATGTACTAAAGCACAACTTTAGTACATGGGTCTCGTGTACTAAAGTTGTGCTTGTGCGCGTACATGAGCAGCTGTGCCGTGTTTTGACCCGCCTCCTCCAATCAGGACAAAGTCCGGAGCATCCCACGCCTGGGCACGGTTTGTTTGCACTCCCTGGACAAATGTACCAGGCTTTAGGGCCTGTCCACGCTTGGGCACAGTTCTATTGGGCCAGTGAAGCTGTTTTCATTTTTTAAATTTATTTAAATACAGGAAAATATGACACAGAATCAGGCCTCACTGTGCAGTTTTAGCAAATGTAATTTCAGTCTTTTGTTGCTCATTTTATAACAATAACTTTGATAAAATGTACTGTGTAAAGCCACAGGATCCAGTCTGAACCTGTCATACTGGTTTTCTTTCTGTAGGTGGCACAGAAGATGGGGTTCCCCACGGCTCTGGTGAACGAAGCGGCAGAAAACATGATCAAACTGTACAACCTGTTCATCCAATACGACGCTTCCATGGTGGAGATCAACCCCATGGTGGAGGACTCCTCTGGCATCGGTAAAACACTTAACCACTGCATACAATAACATGGCACCCACTATGTCCATAGAGATGCCATTACACTGCCTGAAATGTTCCTCAGTCTGGCATTAAACATACCTATCTCAGCGGAGAAAAGCAGGCTACACCACCAGTAACGAGACATGTTTTTAAATATAATTTTGAGCAATAAAACCACCAGCAAATGAATAAATGCAGGAGAGATGCGTTTAAAGTGGGACTAAACTCATAAACTCCGCCCACAACCACATTTCACATAGAGCTGATAAACTGGGCGGGGTCTGGAAGACTAAAGGGGAGAGTGAGGGAGGAGGAGGGGCGGGGTCTGGAGGACTAAAGGGGAGAGTGAGGAGGGAGGAAGGGCGGGGTCTGGAGGTATAAGGAACAGTGTGATTGGTTTAAAAGGTGTCCACTCTTCAAACTCCGCCCCTGGAGCCAGGTGTTGAGAGTGAGGGGGAGGAAGGGCGGGGTCTGGAGGTATAAGGAACAGTGTGATTGGTTTAAAAGGTGTCCACTCTTCAAACTCCGCCCCTGGAGCCAGGTGTTTGTCATCAGAAACACCTGGCTGTGATCAGAACAGTCCGGTGTGATGTCACCAACTACTAAAACTTGCAGTGGTCACTGGCGGCAGCACACACTTTTTTGTGGATTTTTTTTTTTTTTTTACCAGAAAGCTGCAAATGTACCTAGTTTGCCAAAAAATGACTAGGAACAGTAGACAATGCTATTCAAGACCATATACACAGTTTAATAGTAGACTGGAAAGCCTTGCTATGGAACATTCTAAGGAAAGCAATAACATTTCCATGGAGACTTGTCCTGGCATTTCTGATTTTAAATGATTACACTATACCCTTTTTAATGTTTATCTCTCTTTTCCTCTGTCCCTTCTCTCTTCTCTCTCTTTTTCTCCTTTTCTTTCTTCCTCTCTCTCTGTCTCCTTCATCCCTTTCCCTTCCCTCTCTGCTTCCTTTTTTCCTCTTTTCTTTACTCTCTCCTCTCCCTCTCTCCTCTCTCGGTCTCCCCACCTTCCTCGCTCCCTCCCCTCCCTCCCT
>KN475005.1:0-10742 GCA_000787095.1 Periophthalmodon schlosseri
CCCGCCCACATCCCTGTACTTAGATGCGATTATTTGAATAATTAAGAAGTAGGGTTCTAAACTGTCAGATTGCCACTCCTCTGGAATAAAAACAAGTAAATGAAAAGCTGCTGCCTGTGAAACATCACAGGGCCTCTACAGTTTTGAACAGGAAATCAATGGACCCGTTTCTGTTATTAAGCCGTTTTAGATCAATGCCTTTTACAGTGAACAAATGTAAACAGGTCAATACTCAGTGAAAAAGCTTAAAGTGCATACGACAGGTTTTCATGTTTTTCTAAATCTGACTTGGTTTGGTCGGACAGTACCTGCGTTAAACATTTCTCATAGTTTTACATGAGTTAAGTGGCAGTTTGTGGAAGAAAGTTGAGAAGAAAAGTACAAAAATACAGGAAATAGCACTGAGTTCTCAATCAGAACCTTTACCCAGCAGCGCGGCACCAAATTCTGGGCCCTGGGTAAAGACTTTCTGGGTATAGACCCCTAATTCAAAATCTTGTTCATTTATCTCAGCAAATTATATTTTTTCCGTACACTATTGATAGAATATAAACTTTATAAAGCTGTAGTGTATTGTTTTGTCTGTTTTTGTATATTTATGGAGAATTATCGTGTGGGAGCGTGGGTGACGTGGGCTTGTGGACGGAGCACTGGACAAACAGTAGGAGGATTCGGCTATGGAGAGATCTCTAAATGACTCAAACATACATGGATAATATCTAAAACCTTTTCAGACATGCTTCTGATGAGAGGACAAGGTTATTGTTGTCGATTTCGCACAATACCCCCTCTTTAATCGCTGAATTACATTACATTTCCATTTGGCCCCTGCTGTCGCTCACCTGTAGCCTCCGGAGCAGTTCCTCGCTGGGCTTCTTGGAGGTGATCTTAGTTTTGTACTGCTCTTTGTACCGTTTGACCATCTGACGGTGCTGACGGATCCGCGTCCAGGACCACATGTGGAGGCGCGGCTTCACGTCCACCTCCAGGACACTCGTTATCATGTACTTCCACCTTAGACACAAATGTGCACAATGGATGACACAAGCAACTGGGATGAACTGCAGGTTTGAGTGACATCATTTTTTCATGTTCATAGGCGCCATTTTGAGAACATTGGACAATCATAAAAAGAATAATATTTTGTTTTAAGTTAATAGCACTGGGCTGGGCTGGGCTGGGCCTGTAGCTGATTAAAGAAATTGGACTAAAGACACGTCCTGCCGATTTCAAAACTATTAAGTATCTCTATGTATCCGACCCAAACTGCACAGCTGCACAGGAGTTCATGCAAAAGCTACTATTTGAATTTACACTGTATTTATATAAAAACAGATTCAACTCGAGAATCATGAGTTTAATCTGCCAAAAAATGTTAAATCTTCAGCTCATTCACTCACTCACTAGCTTCTCCTTTCTGCTGTTGTTCCATATAAATCCTTACGGTAAATGGTCACATTTTTTCCAGCGCTGTTCCACCTTTTAAGGCTCAAAGCGCATTACATTAAGGAACCACTCACCCGTTCACACACACATTCATACACCAGTGTACGCAGACACTGGGATTCGAAACGCCACCCTTCGGATCACTGGACAAAACACTCTGTTTTGATCTAAATCAAATCATTATTCGATTCGAAAATACAAATTTTGGTCGACTAAGAAACCATCAACTGATCGACTGCACGACTAAAGGCCAACAGCCCGACTTTGCACATGGTCAGGAATTTGATACTGAAACCCTTGGCTGTGCGGAAGGGGGCTAAAAGTTGTGTTGTGACTTGTCCAGTAAAACATTAGATTTAAAGTGGGACTAAACACCTAAACTCCGCCCCCAAAACCACATTTCAAACAGAGCTGCTAAACTGGGCGGTACCTGGAGGACTAAAGAAGAGAGTGAGGAGGGAGGAGGGGCGGGGTCTGGAGGTATAAGGAACAGTGTGATTGGTCTAACAGGTATCCACACTTCAAACTCCGCCCCTGCAGCCAGGCGTTTGTGATCAGAAACACCTGGCTTTAATCAGTTTCCTGTGATGTGACCAACTACTTGAAACTCCAGAGACCACTGAAGGCAGCACACACTTAGATGTGAGCGTTTTTTGGCCAGAAAGCTGCAAATTCACCTAGATCGCACTAAAATTGCCTAAAATGGACTTTGAACAGTAGATAATGCTATTAGTACGGAACAAAAAGAGGACGTAATGACGGAATATTTAGTTCCTCGAGTTTATCCCATCAAACCGAGACCTGCCCCACAGTCTCTCACCATAGTTTGCTGTTGCGATGAACCGGGACGAGCGGCCTGTACTTCCTGTACGGCAGATTTCTGGACATCAAATCCACTGAGCCGAGCAGCTCCAGGATACTGATGTACTGTCACAGGAGAACACAACAGTTCAGACAGGTGTGAACGGGCTCATATTACGCTAGTTTCTTGTGTGAACGAAACAAAACAACAGCTCCAGGTGTGTTTTTGAGGAGGTAACATTATAACATGGCTTAAACCTCACAAGAGTCAATGTTGCTGAATATAGAACCTTTAAGTAAATGTATCTGAGTTGACCCGGAGTCAGAGGTCACTCACCTGTGGTCTGTTGAGTTCGATGGCCACCTCTCTCAGATTAACCACGAGGTCGACTTTAGGAGAGGAGAAGTCCACGTCCGACCGGGGGTTCATTTTCAGTTTGGCATCAGCTGAGATCGGCCGGAAAACTGCAAACAAGAAAAACAAAGATTACACAACTGTTCCATTCGGCCACTTTAGATATTCAGTATTTTTATGTATCTTAATCTGATTTATTGCGAGTTAAAACAATGTCAAAGGCGCCGTCTTAAAAACGTGAAAAACAGAACTAGTTCATTTTAAACAGTTTGCAGTGGTCCAAAGTTATTCCTCACTAACCTCATTCATCCTCATTATTCACTGCAATGAGTTTATAAGCTCTTTTCACAACATTCAGAGTCCAGAGAGGAGTTTTGCCATCATCGCAATGCTAACAAAAACTAGCATGCTAATCACACACTTCCTGGTTCACGGAGGACAACATACTTTGTAATTAAATGCAGACAGCGCACAGCGGACCTATTTTGACCTCAAGAGCTGCTTTTACAATATATCTGCACTGGGGCACACACAAGACACATTTTACTTTATCATATGGAAAAATGGGTACGGCCCCTTTAAGTTTTACCATCAACATGTCAAATAGAACAGACACTTTTATATTTAAATGGGAAAGCTAACATAAGTACCGGTAATGGTCATTTGTGCAAGATAAAGTCTGTGGTACAGGTCCAGTTTGTATTTTAAATGTCCACACTACACTAACATCATTTTGTGCTTGGTTAAAAATACAAGCACAAAACGATGTTAGTGCTGGATTTGCTGGAAAACTTACTGAAATCATGGGTGACGGGATAATTGTTGTTACTTTTCATGCTGTTCTTTAGACATTGCTGCAACAAAAGTAAAAGATTTTTTAGAGAAATCAGAGAAATTATTAAAATCTGAGTCAAACACAATCACAATCAGAGGTGGGTAGCACTCAGTTACATTTACTCAGTTACATTTACTTGAGTAATATCAATCTGAAGTCGCGTTACTCTTACTTGAGTACAGTTTTCTGCCAGTCTACCCACCTCTGAGTACAGCAGCATAACAGACACTCAGGTTATGTTTGAAAACTGTCTCACCAAGGCCTCCTCTGCATGATGATTGGAGAAAAGTACAGAGTTGACGTTCCAGTAGGCAAACAGGTTATCGAGTTTAACCAGCTGCGAAACAAACAAAACACGTAGCTTAGCGTTGGTTCCTATTAACATTAACACATTATGAAGTAGTCTCCTTCTAAGAACCAAACTAACTGGTTCAGATTAAAACGTGAATTAACGTGCGTTCACTTTTGTCCAAGGTTGAGTTCCTGTTATAGTTCTGGCCTAGTCCAGGTTTATTTCCTCGTTAGTTGCCAAATCAAGTAGCAATATATGTTGATGCCCGAGTGACTTTTCACATTTTATAGTGGAACATGATTTGAGAGGGTCACATGTTTCAGAATAAAGTCGCTGTACCTGGTTTTTACTGTCTTAAAAACATGGGTAAACAGAAACAGTTCATTTTAAACGGCCCAAAGTTATTCCTCGCTTATCTTATGCATTCAGAACATCCGAATTATTCACCGCAATGAGTTTATAAGCGTTTTTCACAACTTTCAGAGGTCGTCATGATAAAGCTAACAACAACTAGCATGCTAATTCTCACTTCCTGATCATTATTAGATGCAGACACAACACAGCGGACTTATTCTGACCTCAAGAGCTGCTTATATAATATATCTGTACTCAGACAGCACACAGCGGACTTATTCTGACCTCAAGAGCTGCTTATATAATATATCTGTACTGGGGCAAGACAAACTTTACTCAAATACATGAGGAAAAATCAGGTACAGGGCCTTTAATAGAGTAATTTTTTAACTGTAACTGCATAGGTCAGATTAAAGTGTAAGGACATATTTCACACCTTAAAAAACAGCTTGGCCTTCTCGTCCAGCAGAGTAGGTCTCCAGTTTTGGTCCGCAGTCTGTCAGGAGAAGAATAAACAAACAAACGAACAAAAAAGGAGGGGCTCAGGTTTGTGCGCAGCAGTAATAAAGATATTTGTGTCACATGTCATTTATATAAGAGATAAACTGTTTTACCTGGAGACTGAGGTTTTCCAGAGACACTCCGAACGACAGTGGGCAGTTTGGGTTTGTGACCTGGAAAACGGAGACAAAGTTAAATCAGCTTAAACTTAAACAGATAAATAACGATGCCATTATAAAATGAACATGCCCCAAAGTAATGTGAAGAAACTGTCTCTTTACAGTTACATGCAGAGTGCTCCGAATATGTTTGCTTCTGTTGTTTCCAATTTTTAGAAATCAAAACGTTATATCAGGACAAAATTTGTACTTTTTAGTGCATTGGCTCTGTGGCCTAGCTCTGTTATACATTTGGAGGGAAACAAGGCTTTGGGTATCAAAAAATAACTGCAAGACAGAGCATATTTTATCGTTAACTTTTTATAATTTGGAGAAAAATATCCAAATTGTCCCTATATGCTGACTTTATTGGCCATCGGTTGGTCTGGATTCTAAAAATAATCTGTGAAAACACATTGGTGGAGTCTTGTCTCAGTCTACTGTACGTGCAGGTAACAAGGCAAATATCTGAACCAGTCCTGAGAGATGCTGAAACAGAGGGACAAGCAAGACACGTACGCTCCTCGTTTTACTCACATCGTCTTCGTATCGGACGTGGATGTTGGAGATCTTCACCTGCAGGTTCTTGATGACCTGAGTGACCAGCTTCTCCACAAACGTGTCCTGTTTCTCCAGACCGGGGTTTTCTGTCACACAAAATATTTATAAAAGATACGCATTTATACAAGAGACACAAACAGCATAACATTAAGAAGAGGCACGTTCAGGCTGCTGTGGCATGGAGTTTTTAAAATAATACCAGAGCTCCAAATTCTGACAGGATCACTGCTTATTCTCCGACATGTTAGTGCCACATGAACCATCTCGCATCTCTGAAGACTTCAGGGACCGGCCTCCTGCTGGGGCCCAGAGTCAGGACTAAACCAGGACTAAACCAGGACTAAACCAGGACTAAACCAGGACTAAACCAGGACTAAACCAGGACTAAACCAGGACTAAACCTGGGGAATCAGTGTTTCAGTTTCTGCAGCTAAAACCTGGAACAATCTTCCTGAAGATGTGAGACAGGCCTCGGCTTTGACAATGTTTAAATCAAGACTCAAACGGTTCTGTTTAGCTGCATGTGACTGAAAGGGTTTTATTCTGCCTCTTCTCTTTTAATGTTCATTTTATGATGATTATTTGTGATTATTTATGTTTTAATTTGTTTGTATTGTGATTTTAATGTCTTTCTTATTCTCTAAAGCACTTTGAATTAGTTTGTGGACCAATTGTGCGATACAAATAAACTTGCCTTTTCTATTCACAATTCACTGATTGGTGAAATCCACCTGTCAATCAATCAGAGCCTGACAGAGGCTGACCAATAGGAGGAGTGGGTGGAGCAAAGCAGATAAAAACGTATTTAGCTTTAAAACACAGTCCAGAACAAGGGTTAACACACTTATCGACATAATGTGTATGTCTGAACACAAAGCTGCATTCAACAGAACAGCATTAAAACACCATTAATCACTCAACCCCAAAAAGAACCACAAGGAGCTGCAGTGTTCAGACTCTTCTGGAAACACGACCTCAGCAAAGCAAAACAGAAAGTAATAAAGTACTAGTATCAAATGACACAGCGTCTCTCTGTACACTCACTTTATTGAACCCAAGATGAGTCAGTGAGCCATAAGAGTGTGGCACTTAAAACAGTTTGTAGGTTCTAGTTTAGGTTCATTTTGCCTGTTTCTTTGTCAGGAGGAGAGCACTGGGGAAGTTGGCCACTTTGGTTTTCACAGTGTAATGCCACAAAACAGACCAGTGTGAAAACAGATCACACAGGAAACTACAGCCATAATATCACCCCTCGAGTGTTTCTGCTTTTAGCTGCTGATGTAGTGACCAACACAAACCAATATCTGAGTGATAACTGTGTGTTTAACAGCAACAGAATTATTCACAATCTTTCATATTATGGGCAAACAATTTAATTCAATTTCATTCACACTGCCTAATAGAACATTTTTCTCCCTGAAAAAAAATAGTATTATTTTCTGGTTAATATAGATGTTATAGAACAGTAATTATGATCAAATACGGAATAGAAGCATATAAGATATCATCATTGCATTAAAATTCATACCATCTGGTTTTAAACTCTTTTCTAAGAACTCCTGGGACGCCCTGAGAATCTTTGAGGACCCAAATTTGGGTCCCAACCCCCAGGTTTGGAATGACTGTAATAGATCAGCATTCCTCTAGTTCCTACTAGAGTCTGGTATGTGACCACTACTGTCAGGAGCTCTGTTACTAAAGTTAGACTTTATTTTTATTTTAACACAATCTGACCAGAAAGAGCTGACTTGGTTGGAACTACAACAGGTGAGATGATTCATGCTGCTGAACAAGTCGCTCTCACATAAAATTACAGTCACAAGCTAGTTAGCATTAGCCAACACTTTTTTAGTCACTCTCACCTTTCTATTAAAAATCAAACTCCTAAACATGACCATGAACACTCGTACTCAAATGTGCTGTTTAAATCCATTTTGCATTTTTTCAGACCATCTTAAAACTATTTTTGTCTGTGTTTGCTAATGCGTGCAATGTGTCACCACGGTAACTGCTGAACATTCCACCAATAGAGATACATGTAGAACACCCCCAAAGTATAGACTGATTGACAGCTCTGTACCTTGCTCGGCCGCCTTGAGTTTGGTCTCCTCTATCCTCTGGAGCTCCCTCTGCCGAGCCTCAAGGAACTGCTTTTCCTCCTTCTCCGCGTCATATTTTATACCTGTAAAAACACTCACACGTTTTAACAGCTTTACAAATACCATATCCAGGCTACTACCGATTCAGCAATGTATCATTTAAAGGTGCACTATGTAACTTTTCTGCTGAGGGGGTCTGGCCGTCTCCATGGAGATGTTATTGCCCTGCTTGGAATGATCTACAGTAGGTCATTAAACATAACTATCTGGCATAGTGCAGCAGTAATAATTGTCACTGTCCATCAAATATTTCTGTTCATTTCAAAACAGTAAATGTGGTTATATTACAAATGCGCGTGAAGGTAAATCTACATTATATTAATTACAGTGTATATTTGAGGTTTACAAAGACTTACTTGCTGTGGGGACAATGAGGAGGTAGACCCCATCCAGTGTAGCTTCCACCGACTGTGTGTAAAGATTCTTCCAGGGAATTTTAAGCTCAAGTCTCCCTACAGACACATTTAAAATGATTTATTAAGGTTTTTATTACACAAACTTTACTTTTCAGAAATTTAAGCCATGTTAGAATGTTGTTACATCGTCAAAAACAGACCTGGAGTTGTGTTTTGTTTCATTCACACATGTTTGAGTAACACTTTATTATTAGTCCGTCTACATCTCCAAAGCTCAAAATGCTCTGTTCCACCTTGTGATGTCATGAAGCGGTAGTTTTCAAGTTAACAGCTCCTTTTACCTTTAGTTCAGTAGCGATTGGAAATTCCAGGGCTGAAATTATCCAAATGATTCTAGTGAAGGTGTGTGGAGTTTAAAAACACAGTGGAGCACTTCCTGTATTACCACATGATGACATCACAAAGTGGGACAGAGTGTTTTCAGTTTGAGAGAAGAACACAGCCTAAATCTGCAGGGTTTGTGTGTTAAACATGTGTGAATGAAACAAAACACAACTCCAGGTCTGTTTGTGACGAGGAAACAACATTATAAACACAGATCAGAGAATAACATGGGCCCTTTGAATGTAATTAAACTGATCGTTTTTACACGTCTTCTTACCTATGTGACCGGCTTTTACTTTAAAGGGAATATCAAGTTGACTCTGAAAGGAATAAAAAATGCGTTACCACCAAGTTAAAGCCACACGAAAATAAGAGCTGTTCATGTTTGTTCAGTAATGTTTGTTCATTACGGATGTTTTTATGGCGCTGAAAAACACAGAAAGACATGCACCCGGCCAAGTTTGCATCTCCAGAAAGTTCCATATTACCACTTTAAGGGTGCACTAGTTTAGTCCCAATGTAGATTTGGTTTGGTCCAGTTCAAGCCATGGTCAAGTCCTGGTTTATTTCTGGGTTTGGTCTACGCTTAGTCCCACTTTTGTTGTGTGTGCGCGTGTATCAAGTATCAACGCAGCATTAGTTAATATTCTATCAATAGTGTATTAGCTCTTTGTTTGTAAGGTAAACAATCTCTGAACTGAACTCCCAAATTGAATTTTGAGCTACTGTCCAAGTCATTTCCTTCGTGGTCGTGAGCCAGTGATTTCTGTCCTGATTACTGTCCTGGTTTGAGTCCAGTTTAGTCCCAATGTAGACTTGGTTTGGTCCTGTTCTAGTCCTGGATTTGTTTCTGGTCTAGTCCTGGTCTAGTCCTGGTCTAGTCCTGGTCTAGTCCTGGTCTAGTTCCAGGTTTAGTTCCAGTTTTGATATGACGTGTGCGCAAGTGTGAAGCGTGAAACCCGAGTCCAAGTTAATAACATCTCAACCTACCAGAGCATTTTCCTTGATTTCAAGATTTTTAAGAATGGCATCACCTGTGAACAGAATACATTTTGTTAAGAAAGGCTGCTACTACTACTACAAGTACTACACAAATACTTTTCTTTCATAGAATTTGTGGTGTTTAAATGTCACTTACTGTCTGTATTTCATATTTAAACAGTCTTTTTGAACAGTGCAGTTACTTTTTATGTGAAGGACAAAACAAGGAGCAACAAAGTGAGATTTTGGTACGGCAATGTTTAGTCCATGTTCTTTTTAGACTCTGAAGGAGAATTTTAGACTATGGGGGACCACCATAGTCTATTCCTCTTCTCTTAATGCGAAACTCTGACTACTAGTACTACTACTACTTATACCACTATACAAATAGTAAGCAAATTTAGTCATGAGATCAGTAAACACGCTGCTATCTACAGGTCTTTGTCCTCTGTCACGTGAGCTGGCTTCAACCACAGTGAACTGCAAGACTGATTCAAAATGTCTAATCAGGAAAACACAATTTAACTTTATCCAAAACAAAATTAATTAATCCTTAAAGCCCAACACCAAAAACATCATATTTTTCAGTTATAATTTGACCTGTACTTGTCCCTTATACTTTTTCCCATGCATGTTGCTATTACACTACGTTTCGTTTATAATCTGTAATGGTTTGAGTTGCATAAAATAAAAAGACTGATAACTTTGAGGCATGGAATAACGAATAAAATGAGTAAATAAACGCAGGCCAGAGGGGGTGGATGTGGCGGGCGCAGTGTGGTTGTGTATCTGACACACGTTTGGACATGTTTACAACGACATTCTGACGCCTCTCCACCAATTCCAAGTCGGATTTCTAGGCAGTCTGCTTCCCGGATTAGCTGAAATAGTCGCCTGCTGTGATCCAGGAGACTTTGAGCTCGCTGTGTAGAAGGGTGTGACCCAGAACTACCTATGTGCTCCCAGAGTCTATGGTCAAACCCGAGCCTGCAACATACGGACACAGAAGCGGCAACACGTCCCGGCTGCGATCACACGTTTGAATCAATATGTGTCGATAACGTCTAAACGTGACAACAGAAAAAAAGAGAATACGCGATTTAAGGTGGGACAAAGTGGCACTGACAGCTGAGGGAGCGACTCGGGTGACCGCTCGTTTAGCTCAACGTTAAAGCAATTAGCACGTTAGCTTAGCGCGTGTTACTAGTTTCGCGCGTCCTTTACCTCCCCAGATGCCGAGCTGCAGCTGTGACGAGTCGAGGTTGACCACGTAATCCCCCAGAAACCTGTTGAGGACGTCGACCACCACGCTCTCGAAAACCATGTTGTAGCGCGTCTCATGGAAGTGTCATGTTTACATCTGAGCTGCGCGGAGCACGGCTGCTGCCTGACGTGACGCGCGTGCGGAGGGAGGGCTGTGCGTCAGGACGTACGGTGACGCCATGGTGACCGCGCGCTGCTGCAACCGCTCAGCAAGAGAACCGTTTATTTCTCTTAAAGAGCCCGTATTACGTTATTTTCTGACATAGGCGGAAATCACGGGGGGGGAGGGGGGGGCC
>KN475005.1:10765-21817 GCA_000787095.1 Periophthalmodon schlosseri
GGGGCCCCACACCCCCCCCCCCCCCCGCCCCCCTTTGCTGACTAGTGTCCCCGTCTCCCCTCTCACTGTCCCCCTCTCCCCTCTTACTCTCCTCTTGCATTAACGCTTTATAAAAAAAATAGCAAATTATGGTAAAACCTATTTATATATCAGAATTTATTTATCTTATGCCAATAAAGCCTCATTGTAAGAATCTATCCAGAAATTCATTTTCTTATTCTGCTCCGTTACTTCATGTAAAATGTGTCACGTGTTCACAGTAATGTCCAAACATGGCAAAAGGGCGAGTGGATATTAGGTCATAGCCAAAACACAGAGTAAGTTACTAAGCTTCACAGTTTGTCAAATATAATGTTATAGACTTTGAAGAGTGAATATATATAACTTAATGTTGTAGACACAAAATCCTGAAAAGGAAGGAGGGGCAGTTTGTTACAAAACTTTAACCACGCTCTATGTCAGGTAAGTTTATAAGTTTGGGTTTAGAAATTTAGGACACAATACCAGAGGGAAACGATGAGTTTACGCTTGATAGGTACAATATCTGAACTCGTAAGATGTTCTGAGATAAAACATCAAGTGCTGCCAACCTTTGCTTCCTTGGCTTTAAATGTCTGCGTCAATGAACCAGTAAATTTACTGAATGAACAGCAGCGCAGGTCACAACACAAGTCACAACTGTGTCCTGCACCAACAAATGGCACCACTCAGGTTTTAGCCATTGGGTTTAACATCTGTGCCAAGTGCCAAAAGCGCAGTGTATTTTCTTACCGGTAACAGAAGAGTTGAAGAAACAGTGTCTCCAGTGCGGGACTTTTACAATGTCTCAAAGTCAAACTGTTGTGCTTAATAATATCCACATTCAGTCACAGTCTGCAGCGTCCGCGCGTAAAGTTGAAACCAAACACATAATATGAACCAAACGCCATCAAAAAACTCCTCCTCGGTCCTGGCCAAATAAGTCCGCATAAAACGCACCATAATCATCCTCCTTCCTCAGGTAACTGCAGAGTAAAATCGTTATCAAAACAAAAAGCACGTGCTCTGCAGCGCCTCCTTTGTTATGAATCGTTATAAGCGGAGAAAACAAAAGTGAAACTTAAGCGCGACACATAATATGAACCAAAAACTCCTCCTCGGTCCTGGTAAAAGTGTAATTCCCAAGTAAATGTGGTGTATTAAATATATCCATGTGGAGCGTGTGCGTAAAGATGCAGCCAAATGAGTCGTGTAAAGCGCCATAATCATCCTCCTTCACTCAGGTAACCGCAGAGTAAAATGGTTATCAAAACAAAAAGCACGTTCTCTGCAGCGCTGCCTTTGTTATGAATCGCCGTAAGCGGAAACTTAAGCGCGTCCACGTGAGCTTCAGCTGTGCACTCTGTTCATTTGCGCATTAGTTTTGATTTATAACTAAACAGACATCACATTGTCTACGTATTTTAATAAAGGAATTATAGTCATAACATGATTAAAAGCTTGAATAATATTTTTGCTTAATATTTGCCATTTATTTACATTTCAAAAAATGGTTGGAGTAAAAATGTGATGTAGTGCTTCTATTTAATCTTTAAATGGTTCTTTTTAACAGTAGTTACTTTTATTTGTTATTGTGAATGTGAAACAAGCATCTGTTGTTCATCTTGTTTTAGACTAATATCTATGGGGGGCAAGTCTTGATTATGGGGGGCCTCCATAATCTCCTCTGTTAATGGGACACACTGGATTTTGTTCTGTTAAAGTCTGTTTAAAACATTTACCACTTTGATATTGGATTTTTTTCAAAATCTAAAGAAAAAAAATAGAAAGTCTTACATGGAGTTGTTAGAACAATTAAGTGTTGAATTTGTTTTCATATTTTCATATTGTTCAGCAGTATTTTGTACAGTTGCAGCTTATGTGTAAATAAATTAAACAGTTTACTGAAGACCTTTTCATTGTTCAAATGGTAAATATTTGCTCGTAGACTAATAACAGCCTCATCATAATAACATAGTTATTGAATTTATGATTAGGTATCGTTACAACTCCCTTCAAAGGATAGTTCTAATTTCCATTGATTTATTGTGTGTGTGTGTGTGTGTGTGTGTGTGTCCCCACCCCCCTCCCCCGGACCAAACTGAGAGTTTCGCCCCTGCAATCAGAGAAACCTTCTTGACTTGAAAAGAAAAATATATGTACATATTTACATGCCTGTATGATTTTTTGAGATTATTAAAGAAATCAGCTCGTAACAGTGAAAAAACAGCCTCAAATATTTTCAGAGAATCAAAAAAATAAAAATCATAATACAAAGATAAAACCTAAAATAATAGTTTAGTTAAAAAAAAAAAAAAAAAAGAAAAAAAAAAGAAATGGCACAGTGCAGTGGGTTGGGCTACACGCTGAACCATGTTTTCGCGAGATTATGAAGAGACGCCTCGCTCCAGAAACGAAACTTAAAGACTGACGGGGACACGAGGACAGCAAAGCAACAGCGCTGCGCAGGTGAGACACAGGTGCACCGTGGTGGTCAGCTCGGATATAGGAAAGGCTCATCAGCAGAGTTTGTAAACATTTAGATATAGTTTGTAAAATTAAACTGGATAATTTGCATCATTTCTAGAGCTGAATGTGCCCAAGTGCGCACTCGGTTTGTTCTTGGGAAATCAATAACTGCTGTACTGTTGTCATTCTAACGTAGTAATGGTTGGTTTTATATGTAATTTACCAGATCTCTTCCTTTTGGCTAATGCCCAGACAGCTGGCAGTTGGCCTGTATGAAGCAACTTGGCTGTGTTGAGTAACAAAAATATGCTCAAACTGTGAATAATACTGGCCACCATATTGACAGTGGAAAGAATAACTAACATTTTACTGTAAAATATCTTCTTATTTCTTATTTATTTTTTTAACCTTTATTTTGCCTGGAAGTCCCTTGACATATAAAAGGTTAAAAGCGATGTCAGGCAATAAGTAATTATTCCTTATTTATCCAGAATAATGCAATACTTCAATTCAATTCAATGTATTTTTGTAAAGCCCAAAACCACAACAGCTGTCGCCTCTTTGGGCTGAACATGAGAATTTATTTAACCAACAGGAAGTTAGAAAATCAACAGTGAAACACAGACATACAAGCAAATTCAACAGAAAACAAACAAATGGAGAACTGTCCAAGAGCGCCCCCTGTCCTTAGACCCTCCTTCTCTGCAAGGGAAAACTCACAAAAACCCAGTGGGAAAAAGGGAAACCTCGAGGAGAACCACAGTGAAGGAGGGATCCACTCCCAGGGACGGGCAGCTGCAGATGTGTCCAGGACTAGACTGTAGGGCCAGAGCCGCTCAACTAAGGGACAGAGGGATGGTCTCACCATTCTGTCTGATCCCCATATGGCCCTTGTTCCTCTTGTGTTCTGCTCTCAGATATGGCGTCCAGCAGCAGTCTGCCCTGTGAGGAGCAGCTCCTGTGCTCCATCTGTTTGGAGGTCTTTAAGGAGCCGGTCACCACTCCCTGTGGACACAACTACTGTAAGACCTGCATCACAGACTACTGGCACAGCTGCCCCCAGACGCGCTGTCCTCTGTGCAAGAAGAGGTTCAGACAGAGACCCGTCCTCAGGTAAGCCATGGGACCATGATGGAACTTTGTGTTCCACAATTAACATAGTTGAAATAATTGTAATTAAAGACCCACTGTGTAACTTTTATTGCACTGAAAAAGTGTACTGTGTGAGCTTGCATCTCCACAAATGTCTCATTTGACCTGGAGGAGGGTCTCTTAATGCTTGTTTCCATGGAAATGTCATTCCTTTGGCTATAATATTCCACAGTATGATATAGAGCATATCTATCTTCATTGAGAATGTTCCGAAGTATGGTTTTAACTTTTGATCTTTATGGAATCATGCAGGTAATGTGCTACCTCCGGAAAGTTACATAGTGTAACAATAATATGAAATACAAAGAAATATAAACTATACATAATATAAAAGACTATACACATCATGTACTTATGGTACAAATGTCTTATAATTAATAAGTTAAAACAACTATTATAGAACTGTGCATTGCTATGAGTTAAAACAACAGTGATCGAGAAGAGAACGTCATGGGTAAGTGCCCTTTTCTACACACTCTGGTGGAGGGCTGCACAATATATCACAAACATATCAACGTAATAATCGATATCCCAAAAAAATAAATATATCATATTTTTATTTTTGTTATATTTTAAATATATCACAACAACACAAAGTTCTCCTTTTTACTGAAATGTACTGTTTTTGGAAAGTAAAATGAACAAAATTGCATATTTTATTCATGATTTTCCTTCATTAGTCCTACATTAAACTTGGTTTGGACTTGTCTTTGTCTTATTGCATCTTTTTCTCATATCATGCAGCTAGGCCTGTCACGATAATTACTCGACTTAAATTGACTTATCGTTCAATATATTGTTGACAAAGAGAAATATCTCTGTGACTCTCTATACTGCTCCTTTAATGTCACAGTTCCAGAGGAGATTTAATGATTCCCAGTGGGGTCTTTACCGACTCTCCAGACCCAGAGGGTCCCTCCCACAGTTTGATATACCTCCCGTCTCCTGTCTTCCCAATTCTTTTGGTACCTGAGGTGAAACCCTTAAATGAGGACAATAGAAATAATCTTTAGGCTATTTATTTAAATTGAGGAGTCAGAGTGGTTCACAGAGTTGTTCTCCGGAGTGAAAGGAGCACTGCACTTTCTTCTTGGAGTCTCTGCAATCTTCTTCTCCCTCACATCTTTCATACTACATTCTTATATTATCTCTGGTCCACGCAGGGGTGACTCCAACCTGAAATGTATCAGTTCTTCTATGTGGTCACCAGTTCTGACCGGTTCTAGCTGATTTCAGCTGTTGCTTACCCTTTGAGCCTGTAAGCTGCAAATGCAAAATGCAAATTTCCTGAGTAGCACAACAATATAAAAACATTTGTAATATTCTCAACAATATGAAAGTTTTAACAATATATTTTTGGGCTCAATATTTATCGTGTGTACATTTTCTTTATAATAAAGTAGAGGGTTGAATAAGTAACTTTTTGGCTTCATTCTGCTATTTATTTGCTGCAGGTCAGGCCTTTAAGTGATTATGATATCTATATAAAAATGGTTCACTGGTATTATCCTGCTTTATTGTTATGGTGTAAGTGACTTAAAGTAGTTCCAGTATTATCGTGATATTTCTCTTTAGCTTCAGAAGTTGTTATCGTGACAGGCCTTACATGAAGCCATATCTGGTGGTACTATGACGATTATCTTATTATTATTATTATTATTGATAATTATCTCATAGGTGCAACACGAGCTTCCGAGACGTCCTGGAGCAGCTGAGGAGCCTGTCTCTGCTCAGCCCCACAGAGGAGCAGCAGCCTGGGCCGGGGGACGTGCCCTGCGACATCTGCCTGGAGCCCAAGCACAAAGCGCTCAAGACCTGTGTGGTGGGTTTTTTTTTTTGGTTTTTTTTTTAGCTTTCTACCATATTATAACGTTCCCTCATAAAAAACATGGCTGAAGAGGTTGTAGATGTCATCCGTGCATGTTTCAGTATTTTAGCGATACCTCCTTAGGGTTAGCGGGTAGCGGGATGCACGACTTGCATGGAGAGTAAAGGGCGGAGGGACTCAGAGTGTCAAAAACGAAAGTGAAACATGATAACGTTGTTAATACATAGTTTTCAGCGGATATCACATTCAAAACAGTAAAAAGTAAATTATGGTAAATTGCAGCCTTTGCGATTTGCTAACTGTCCATTCAAAGTGTGATTTTGATTTGATTCCCATTAATGTTGCAGCCCTGGTGAGTTGGCATGTTAACAATAAAAAGAGCAGGGTTAGGAAGTAAATAGTAATAGTAATAAATACATAAATAAAATAGTAGTAAATACATGTACTGCAAAGAGGAGTTCCAAAGACAGTTACTCATGGTGAATAATTAGGAAGCTCTGAAGGCATAAGGTAAGTGAGGAATAACTTTGCAAACTGTTAAAGACAAACTAGTTGTGTTTTTAAAGGGGTATTATGCAAAAGCAAAAGCTTTCTACAGGGACTGAAACGATTAATTGAGTAAATTGAGTACCGTATTTTCCGGACTATAAGACACACTTTTTTCATAGTTTGTCCGGGGGTGCGACTTATACTCAGATGCGACTTATATGTGAAATTATTAAACTATATAATTTCACATCTTCGTTATTGTCACACTGACGACCACGTGAGGGCGCTCTAGGCTCGTACCTGTATGACAGCCACAGGAAGCGGCACTTCATCTACTGGCAGAGTTGTTCAGAAGCGACACCGATGATGAAGAATTCAATGGATTTAGTGATTTGGAGTGAGATCGAGAGTTTGGTCAACTCTGGTAGCTGTTTTTTATGCTTTAGTCTGATTAATATCTTACATTAACACACCAGACACGTGTCCAGCTCATTGTCTGTGCTTCATGTAGCTGAATAAATATAAATGTGTTACGTTAGCGTGTTGTACTGCTATTCAGCCTGTTGTTCTCTATTTTATTGTTATTATTATAACTTGTCTTTAAAGATAAGATGTCTGTTCTTGGTCTCAGATTTTGTAAAATTAATTTCCCCAAAAAATGTGACTTATAGTGCGACTTAAATATGTTTTTTTCTTCATTATTATAAATTTTTTCACTGGTACGACTTATACTCTGGAGCATCGTATAGTCTGGAAAATACGTTAATTCAATTACTAAAAATCTTTAATTCTTATTTTATTGTCTCAATGATTCGTTTAATTATATAGTTACAGTAATTATATAGTTTCCGCACGGAGCCTGCACAGCTCCACTCCACAACAATGAAGAGAGAGCTGTGCATTTTAGATCCATGAGTGAGTTTAGGGCTTTTGAACCGAGCCACGCTTAAGCATGATTACGTAGAGTTCTATGGCCCGCGGTCTCACCTGCACAACCGAACCGAGCCGTCAGCCCGGTGACGTCATCACACAGCGCTGTTTGTTTACATGTGGTGCAGCAGTGCAGAGAAAATAAGAGCAGCGGCAGAAGTATCTCTTTAATACTGGGGCAGATATGAGTCCTGAGATACGCTCCTTTGTGAGTTTATGGATTAAACAACAGTATGGAGGAGTGAGGAGAACAGGAGACGAGGATTCAAAACTTCTGTCTGTCCACTGTCCTTATTGAAGGTGAGGATTCACCGTGAGTTTGGAGCAGAGTTCATTCACTTGTTCCTCCTTCGTCTGTCCTCTGCGTATGCGCAAACATGAGCAACCCTGCCATGCTTTGGCCCACCTCCTCCAGCTGGGACAAAGTCCATCTTTTGCACTCACACTGGAAAATGTACCGCGCTTTAGGGGATATCCATGCCCGGTTCGATTAATCGAAGTAAATAATAAATAGATTACTCGATTACTAAAATAATCGATAGCTGCAGCCCTACTTTCTACCATGTTATAACGTTCCCTCATCATTATTCAGTAGGAGGGGAGACTCAAGCGTCAAAACCGAAACTGAAAAAAGATGTAACATTTTAATATGTTGTTTTTGGCGAATGTAGCATTTTTTAAACAATGAAAGGCAACATGGTGATCTGTATGATGGAAGTGTAATACCCCCCTTTAACATTTCAAAGATAGTAAACCTCAGATACAGCGCCTTTAACACTAGTTTGACTCTGTGTTTTTGTAGGTGTGTGCGGCCTCCTATTGTCGCCTGCACTTGGAGCCTCACCAGCGCGTGTCCAGTCTGAAAAAGCATCAACTGACCGAGCCTCTGCCCGATTTGGGCCGCCGAATCTGCTGGAGACATGGCAAAATGCTGGAGCTATTCTGTACCATGGACCAAACGTGTGTGTGCGACATGTGCCTGGAAGACGACCACGCCTCTCATCAGTGTATCCCCCTGGAGCGAGCCTGCACGGAGGAGAGGGACTCTGTACAGCACGAAATAGCTCGATTGACCACAGTGGAAAACGCCAGAACCGGGGACGTCAATCAAATCAGATCGCGCATTGAACAAAGTACGAAGAAGAAACAGATTGACTTAGCCTATGTAGAGAAGGCTTTTACTGTGCTGGCGGATTCGCTTAACAGAGACAAGGGGAGGTTAGTCCAGGTAATTGAACAGAAATATAAAGACGCATCGAGAGATCCTGAAGACAGAATTGGTCACCTGCAGAAGCAAATAGCGGAAATCCAGCGAAGGCGAGCAGAGCTGGAAGAGGCTATTCAAATAGACGACAATCTCCTATTTCTTCAAAGGAAACCGGAACTGCCCTCCTTTCCGGACCAGGAAGACGTACTTACACAGGTGGGTAGTGAACAGGGCACAGAGTTAAGCCACATTCACTCTGCCTGACCCTGGAATTCACCTGCATTTTGCCAGAACAGGGTCTTTGTTCTGGCAATTTCCCAGGTGAATTACAGGGGATATGAAGAAAAGGTGTGTGGTGGTGTGAACGTTCCATTCTCATTCGAGTTAAATAAAGCGGCAGTACGTTGCTACGCGAGAGAATGCAGAGAGCTCCCCCTTTGCGTATTTCTATATATTTCGGTTAAGCCTCATTGTGCGGCCTGTGCGTCCCTTCTCGAGAAGAACTATTTTGTGTTAAAGTTTCACAAATGGACAGCTAAAGGACATTTTAGCTCATGACTCACGATTATTAAACAGGCCGTTTTTAGTTTACATCATAAATCTTTAAAACATCTAGAACAGACGAACATAAGGTATCATTGCTGTTGTTATAATACCGTCATGACAGCATTGTATTACTAAATTAATAGTTTACTTTTTGATTAGGCTAATAAAATGTAGCATATTTCAACTAGAAAATGTCAAGATATAGAAAAATGAATAATTTTGTGGTCCTGTTTATGCCAGCCTCATTACGGGTCACTATGCCCCTGTTGTGATGTGTCTGACTCACCCTCATAGTTGTTAAACACCTGATTAGCATTTGATTGATTTGATCTCTCACTTGACCAAGACGTAAGTGTAATCCTGTAAACAACAGGCAGGCCCTGCTTTACTTCAATCCTACTTTATAGTGCGGAAAATACGCTAGTTTTTCCTTTAGTTGGACTTGCCTGGCAAACTAATTGGCACAGGTGTCTGAGATTGATTCACTGACCCAAAGAGCCTGAGACACAACACCATCCATGAGTTTCTCTGGAAAACAAAACACGTTACCTTTATGACACTTAAACATAATTTGCATAATAATTTGGAACGCGGTGTATACTATTTCTGATCTTTGTTATAATGTTGTTTTTTCAACAAAAACATATCAGGAGTTGTGTTTTGTTTCATTCACATATGTTTAACACACAAATCCTGCCTCCCGTAGGTCCTCTGTTGACCTACCAAAAGGTAAAAGGTAATTGTTAACTTGAAAACTACCACTACATGACATCACAAGATGAACAGAGCATTTTGAGCTGTGGAGATGTTACAGACTAATAATAAAGTGTTACTCAAACATGTGTGAATGAAACAAAACACAGCTCCAGGTGTGTTTTTGTGGCGGTAACATTATAACATAGCTACAAGCTCACAAGAGTCTTTTTTGCGTTATATAGGACTTTTAATGCCAAACTAAAACAACGTAAAACATTCCAGGCAAAGCAATAACATCTCCATGGAGACAACTATGACTCCACCAGAAGTGTTACATAATACACCTTTAACTAACCTTTCTGTCTTTTGTTTTTCCTGTCATCTAGTACGATTCCGATGATGAGACTTGCGGCGCCGTTGTGAATTCTGCAGTGGACCGAATGAAGAATAATTTGAGTGAAGAAATGGACAAACTTGTTCAAAAAATCCAACATCCTTACGACGGGGAGAGTCCCGAAAACGCGCTTCAAATCTGGATCCCACCAAAAGACGAACTAATGATGATACAGCAAAACCACGCTGTTAATTTAACGCTAGATTCTTACTCTGCTCATCCTTCCTTGTCCATTTTTAAGAAAGGTAAGGCCTTGATGAACAATCCATTCATCCCTAACCAGTCTCAAGCCTGGCTTTTCCCAAGAAATTTCGAAAATTACCCTTTTGTTGTCAGCACTGAAGGTTTTTCCTCTGGCCGATTTTATTTTGAAGTGAAGGTTAGCGGCGCTGTAGAATGGGCTGTTGGGGTGGTTCGAGAAAACTTTAGCAGAATTAAGACTTCTCACTTGTTGCCCAGCCCCAGTGATGGAGCTTGGATTTTGTGCACATTGAACAAAGGTGGCGGTCTACCTGGTTTCTCCTCTGCACACACCAGACCAAGAAAAATCGGTGTTTTTGTTGATTACGAGAAAGATGAGGTTTCATTTTATGACGTGGACGCAAGGGCTCTGCTGACATCCATGACAGAGTGCACCTTTAACGAGCCCGTATCACTCTTAAAGTCTGCCCTCTACGGTTTAGTGGGTGCGACAGCTGGCAGCAGAACAAAGCTGTACCCTGTAATTGGGGCCTTTACATGTTTCGATGATATTGAATTAACTCCAGTTCACATCACTTAATGACGAGGTGTTTCATGAAGCAAATGTTCAAATATATGACTTAAAGGTGCTTAAAGTCATTCCTCACTTACTTTATGCATTCTGAGCATCCTAATTATTCACCGCAGTGAGTTTATAAGTGCTTTTCGCAGCTTTCGGAGACCAGTGCGTGAGTTTTGACGCTTTATAATACTGGGACAAAGGAAATGCACTTTGCGATATGGACGATTTTCTTTTTAATCGTAAATGCTTCATATGGGTGAGATGACTGTGTCCGTTTTTTTGTGCCTTGCATGTAAGATTTCTCATGGGGAACTTTCATCACTTTAAAGGTGCTGACTCTAAGTCTTCACCACCTGCTCGTCTCCATGGATATGACATTGCTCTCTGCTTAAAATATTCCATTATTAAACTATCTTGCATTATTCAAGTACACATTTAGGCAAAGCAGTAACATCTCCATATTAGCATCTAATGGTACGTGCTAATATTTGTCTACTTTTCAAAATTCTTCATGGTACTGCTGCTCTGAAGGGTTTTTGTACTGTTATCACTACGTGTTG
>KN475007.1:520-14288 GCA_000787095.1 Periophthalmodon schlosseri
CTCATCAGCTCCAGTCAGACCAAAGAACAAAGAGAAAAAAGTAATAAAGCCATGAAGAGTTCAGGTCTCAGGAGGTTAAGCCTGAATCATTCTTAATAAACTACTATTTGTTCATTATGAATTAAGTCTTTGTTTATGCTGTATTAAGGTAAATTAAGGTGTAGTTATTATAAAGTGGCACAACTTTTTGTAATCAATGGTAAACAGTCACATTTTTATACAGCGCTTTTCCGCCTCAAGTCACTTTACATCAGGGAACCACTCACCCATCACTTTACATCAGGGAACTACTCACACATTCACACACACATTCACACACCAGTGCACACAGACACTGGGGGCGAGGTGGGTTAAGTGTCTTGCCCGAGGACACAACGACAGGATTCATCTGTGGGAGCTGGAATAGAACCGCCAACCTGTGGGTCAGATCCAAAAATGTTTATGTCGAGAGCGGGATTCGAACCGGCAACCTTCGGATCAGTGGACAAACACTCTACCAACAGAGCTCCTGAGATGCAGTCGCGTCATAATCGATGTTTATTGCGGCTCCGTTCACACATTCACAAGCGCAAAAACTGGTGAAACTGAAATGTGAAACCAGGCTGAGTTTTCACCAGGAACCATAAACATTCTACACTAGAAAAGTTACATAGTGCAACTTTAAATATAGTATTTTTGGGGTTTTTTTTGGGAAACAAGATGGCAGTCTTCAGATCCTTTTGTCTCATTTTGTGTTACCAGACTCTTAATTTTATGTTCCTACAGCTTATAAATAATTCCACTTGTTAAGACAAAAATATTTGTTTTTTATATTGTGTATTTTCTCCCAAATTTACATGAAACAGCGGTGGACTCTCGCTTGCAAAATGAACCCATTCTCCAAAATATGCTGTTGTTTTGTAAGATTTGGTATTACTAAAGTGTTATTATAAAAGATTCAAGAGTCATGTAATTATCAGTTTAGTTTATACGTGTCGTAAAAGCGTGGCTCATTTCCTTCGTTTCCTTCTCATTTACCCTCTCAAAGTTGTATTTGGAGTGAATCGTGCAGGTTTAAACAATCTTTAATCGTTTGTTTTCAAGACGCCGTATTGCCGATCAAAGCCCGTTTTCACCGCCACCGGTACACGCCCACTGTGACGTACACACTTTCGCATTTCCTTAATCGGTGATACAGTTACAGTTATTTTGGTACAAATTTAAAAACATCCGCTGTAGTGTGATGTGCAGCCGTCCATCACAGGAGCCAACTCTCTGTGATGATGACGTTTACGCCGACGTCGGCTCCCACCGGGCGCCGCAGTTTTCTAATTCGGAAGTCAGCGAACTTGTTTCTTTTATTAGGTCGTTTTAGATGAATATTACGATTTAAAATGTGCAAATTATACGAACTTGTTCTTTTATTAGGTCGTTTTAGATGAATATTACGATTTAAAATGTGCAAATTATAACATAACGATCCACGGGAGTCATAGATTATAACTATAGAGCAGACACGAGCACAGTAGGTCTTCTTTAAAACAGTATTAAAGCGTATCACAGCACTGACGGGGCTCATCCTCATTAGAGAAGAGCAGACTGTTTACTCTGCACTGGGCTCACTGTCTGCAGGAGGAGGCTGCACCACACTGTAATACAGCAGAGTTTGCAAAATGGGGCTAATTGCATTTGTGCTTAAAACCTGCACAGCAAACAGTAAATATTACACGTCTCCCAGTTTAGAAGTTTAGAAATCCAATCCAACGTTAGAATGTTGCTACCTCACTAAAAACACACCTGGAGTTGTGTTTTGTTTCATTCACACATGTTTGAGTAACACTTTATTATTAGTCTGTCTTACATCTCCGAAGCTCAAAATGCTCTGTTCCACCTTGTGATGTCATGAAGCGGTAGTTTACAAGTTAACAGCTACCTTTTACCTTTAGTTCAGTAGTGATTGGGATAATTTCAGCCCTGGAATTGCCAAAGATTCTTGTGAAGGTGTGTGGAGTTTAAAAACACAGAGGAGCACTTCCTGTATTACCACGTGACATCACAAGGTGGAACAGAGTGTTTTCAGTTTGAGAGAAGAACTCAGCCTAAATGTGCAGCGTTTGTGTGTTAAACATGTGTGAATGAAACAAAAAAACACAACTCCAGATCTGTTTGTGACGACGAAACGACATTAGAACGTAGATCAGAAAATAGCGTAATATGGGACCTTTAAAATAAATTTGTTATAATAAAACTGGCAACATGTTTTGTGGTGGTGGTTCTTACTTTTATATCATACTGAGTGTTGTGTCCATTTGCAAAAAAGTGTCACTGAAATCACTTTCCCTTTTTGATCCAATTAAATCCAGTTAACTTTATTTTATGGCATAACGTGTGCAGAAGATAGGAACAAAGTTTAAAAAGAAGAAAAATGATCCAAAGGTAAATGGTGGGCGACGAGATTAATCGCAATCGGATCTAAATTTGAACAGACGCAATGAGCAATTCGCAAAGGAGTTTATTTTTGAAGGACCATAATTTCCTCCACAAACAACAAAATCTTCCGTCTTATTCTTCCACTCACCTTGTAGTTCAGAGCTGCAAAAACATGTCCTGAAATGTGCTTCTTGTATTAGTTTGACTATTTATATTCAGTCTTTTATACTTTGAATAGAATCCTAAACAAATCGTAAATCTGGAGCGACAGTGGCTCAGTTGGTAGAGCGTTTGTCCACTGATCTGAAAGTTGTCGGTTCGAATCCCGCTCTTGACATAAACATCATTGGTAGAGCGGTCAGATCCACTGACCCACAGGTTGGCGGTGCGATTCCAGCTCCCGCAGATGGATGCTGTTGTTATGTCCTTGGGGAACACACTCACCCACCTCGCCCCCGGTGTCTGCGTGCGCCGGTGTGTGAATGGGTGAGTGGGTCCTTGATGTAGAGTGTCTTGAAGGTGGAAAGGCGTTATATAAAAATGTGACCATTTACCATCTAAACCCAATGTTTGTCAGAAAAATCGCAATAAAGATATAGATATTTTACATAAATGGTGCAGACTTAATAAATGGGTTTGCAAATTAACCTGCACAGATACAAACACACAAACTACACAATACTTCACAACAGTAATACAGTATATATGCTACAGGAAGGCCCACTTCTGAAGGTCGAGCCCAAAGTCGAGTTCTACTTCTTCTGATCTCTCGTACGCTGCAGTGAAACTATCATGAGCTGTAATAACTTCCGATGGGACACGGGGGTGAAGCCCTCGTGCTCTGTCTGAGATCTGATCAGTAACTTCAGACCATGACGAATGAGAGACTGAATTAGATTTCTCTAAAAGGGACGATACCGAATCACCACTTTTAAAAGGTAAAGTCCGGACCGCGCCGCAGCGAAAAGCGAAGCGAGATCTGCAACGGCCCCTCGGCTATTCCTGTTCGGGAACGTATACGACCTACACGGCTACGCATGGGTTTCAGAGTAATGAGGAGGTACGGCTGTTACCGTAGCAACGAACAATTCAAAACAAAATGCCGTCCTCAAAATGCCACCGTAAAGCAGGAAACCCAGGGATAGAAAGGATTAGGAGATTATCAAGTTTTGTGTGTTTAAAAATAAGTTTGGTTTGGGATAGAGATAGAGTTATTTTGTTTCAGTAGGACACACTTTACTCACCTTGCTGAGTATGAATGTAATGTGTGTGTGTGAGTGTGTGTGTGTGTTGGTGGTGGTCTGAGGGGCTGATGGTGCAGATTGGCAGCCTCACTTCAGTCACTCTACCCCAGGGCAGCTGTGACTACAGTAGTAGCTGCACCAGGTGTGGAGTAAATGAAAAACGCAATGTGAAGCGTCTGTGAGTGTCAAAATGTCTGGTATTATTTGATCAAATGCTGTTTAATGAAAATTACATTACACAACAAAACACCTACCATCAACAAGTTTCAAACAGGGTAAAACTCATCTTAAAAAAACTCATCGTAAAGGCCCTGTATCCAATTTTCCCCTTGTATTTGAGCAAAATCTGTCGGGCTCCAGTGCAGATACATAGTACAAACAGCTCTCGAGATCAAAATAAGTCTGCTGTGTGCCGTCTGCATCTAATTAGAAAACGTTTTATTGTCTGATAATCAGGAAGCGCGTATTTGCATGCCAAGTGTTGTTAGCTTTACCGTCATGGCAAGCGTTTATAAAACAGGATGCTCGGAATGCTATCGGTGAGTGAGGAATAACTTGGAACCACTGCAAACCGTTTAAAATGGCACTAGCTCTGTTTTTAATGTTTAATGTTTTTAGTAAAAATGAGGTACAGCACCTTCAAGTAACCAGATCTGCATCGACAATAGAGACCTGTGTGCTTATCCTAATTTAGGCCTCTACTTTGTTATTAAAAATATACAAAATGCTAACTTTGTGAACACACTTTGTACGCTTGTGTTTTGTGACTCACAGTCTCTTTGTCCTGTAGCTCCGTCTCCAGCTCCTTCACTCTGGCGCTCAGCTGGGCGTTCTTCTGCTTCTCCTGATTGGCTTCATTGCACTGGGCCTCCAGCTCTGCAATCTGCAAAAACACAACATAGGAACAAAAGATAAGAAATGAATGAGTAAAATAATACTAGTTTGTGCACAACACCAGTGTGTAAAATAGTAATGAGGCTGCATAGTGTTACATAGAGCTTTTTTTGTTTTGAATTGAACTGAATCACTCACACGCCACATTCATCCAGGGCAAGTGTGGAGACCATCGACTGTATAAAGAGGCGGACTAAGTGAAGGTGACGTCATCCACAGCGTTCGGCTCCAGGCAAACGAAGCTCGTCGAGGCTGGAGCGGTTATAGGGGCCAATTCTGGAGTCGAGCTGCATATTTGGAATTCTGACCGTGAGTATCATAGCGACCGAAGAGCCAAAGAGCCAATCTGGAGCAAAGCTGTTGAAAGTAACGCCCCTTCCCTTAGCAACGCTGTCAATCAAACCCGTTGCTAACGCTAGTGGGAGAAACCTCGGGGAAAGAAGGCGCCTGATTTGTCTCTTATTAATGTTCATATCTTGAGTTCTGGACACAATAGCGAAATAAAAACAGCAGGATCATGTAGAGCGGGTTAATCTGAACATTTTAAGACCAAAATGACGAGTCTGACAGCAGCAGTTACAGAGAGAGAGGAACGACAGTTTTCTAATGTAAAAAGAACTGGAGCCAGAGTCGATGGAGCCGGAAATGCGCCCATCCTCACTTCCTGTTTGGAAAACTGGAGCCGAGTCGATGGAGCCGGAAATGCGCCCATCCTCACTTCCTGTTTGGAACGCGGCGGCTAGCGGGTTAGCTACGTCCATTTATATACACAGTCTACGGTGGAGCCTTGATTGAGGCAGGCTTTAAGTTAGTTTAGGTGGATTTGCTGCCTCGCCTTTTTTGCCATGTTAAGTAGCACGATGAAAAAGAGCGTGGCTGGCAGGTGGAAGGAGATTAAACGGTATATCAGAGAAAGAGGGGCCTCATTTGAATCTTGGAAAGAACATTAAAAGACTGCAGACAGACAAGTCAGATTTTATGTTCTGTTTTTGAACAGGCTTTCGCAGAACAGCCTTGACTCTGGCTGTCATCTACAATTTGCCCAAAGGATGTTTCAAGAAGATGAAATTTAAGTTTCTAGTTTGCTATTTTATGATGTGCCAGAAAATGTTTAAGAATTAGTTTTTTAAAGTTTCTGGGGAACATTTAGGCGTAATTATGGGTTAGATGTTCAGAGTATAATTTCTGTATCCGCCTCCTTTTCTGAGAATTTTCAACGGCCCATTCAGTTTGTCTATTTGTCCACGACACTAATCATGCCATAGGGGCAATAATTACTACTGTGGGACTGTCGCATTTCACCGTGTGTGACTATACCGAGGCTGCAGTACTTATTATGAAACTAAAATTATACTTATCTGATGTATGCTTTTTCTGGGCATTATTTTACATTTTGTCAATTGTAAACCGCAGTAATGATCTAAAACATTAACTCTTTGTTCAAAAATGTAGAACTGCTAAATAATCACAAGTGAATACAGAGCAGTGGGCGGGGATAGAAGGTAGGTGCAAACAGCAATCGTCTGTGCACTACAAACACAAGATTACTCAAACGTGCGTGAATCAATCAATCGAAAATAGTAACACCATTATAACTTGATTAAAAGATTTTACATCCTCTTTAATGCCGCCTTACCTCACCCAGAGCCGTTCTGATGCCAACGTACAGCTTTTCAAAGACTTATATCACGGCGAGATGTTGAGTAATCCAATTAAATTATTTTTCCAACACCGACAGGACGGTGAATATGGTGATGGACGTCATTGGCGCATATTTTATTCCGACTTTAAAGGCTCTGTACCTAATTTTTTTCATGTATTTGAGCAGAATTTGAGTCTTGCCCCAGATACATATATATTGTATGAGGAGCTCCTGAGGTCAAAATACGTGGGCTGTGTTCTGTTTATATCTAATTAGAAAGCGTTTTATTGGCTGATCATCAGGAAGTGCACTATTAGCATGCTAGGTGTTGTCATCTTTACCGTCATGGCAAAACTCCGCACCGGTTTCTGAGAGTTGTGAAAAGCGGTTGCAAACTCATCGCAGTGACTAATTAGGTAAATGAGGAATAACTTTGAACCACCGCAAACCGTTTCAAATCAAACTAGTTCTGTTTTACACTTTTTGAGCCGGTAAAAATCAGGTAGAGCGGCTTTAACCCTCCCCAGATAACCTCCCCCGTCTCCTCACCTTGCTTCTGAGTGCGTCACTCTCCTCTTTGCAGGTGGCCAGTTGTTTTTTCCAGCTCTCCACGTTGGCTGAGGACTCAGCTCCGTCTCCCACTTCTTCGCGTTTGTGTTGCTGCAAGATACAAAACGGCAAGAGGAGTTTTAAATGTGGTTATGTTTGTTTTTAAGTGGCCTATTTGGAATCCTATATCTGTCCTATATTACAGTGTCGGCAGTGTCCAGCAGTGATCTGACCAGAACTGAAGAAGCAGCTTGGACGAGCAGCCAAACGTCTTCACTCTAAAACCTTTGTCCAGTTGACAGAGTTGATTTTTCTTTTACTATGGATCATATGGACGACTGAGGGATTACACACAGAAATCCTACATCTTGAATATTTGGATACTTTTATTATTCTACTGCTGCGATTCTAGCACTTTGCTAACGTCAGCTGACTTCCCAATGGAGGGACAAATAGAGATTCTCTTAATGGAGGCTGGATACTGTTAATGGGACTGATAAAGCAGTCAATAATCACAATATTAATTTACCATGAAAGAAATGCGTGTGCGCTGCTTTTACTGAAAAACGAGTCATTAAAAAGACCTTGTTTGAAGTTGATAAACATTTTCAACAGAGGTGATTAATTTAAAGTTAATTTAAATGTGCTCGCCCATGGATTTTGAGCAAACTTTGTCCATCCCCTGTCGAAATATCACACACACACATTTTGTTTTATATATAGCGCTTTTCCACCTTCAAGGCACTCAAAGCGCTTTACATCAAGGAACCACTCACCCATTCACTCACACACTCATATGGGCGAGGGGGGTTAAGTGTCTCGCCCGAGGACACAATGTGGGAGCGGGATTCGAACCGCCAACCTTCAGATCAGTGGACAAACGCTCTACGAACTGAGCTCGTGCGGAAAAGCGAATCTTAGGGTAGTAGATCTAATTATAGACCATGCCATGTATCCTCTGCGACCCAGGGAGTGCGCTGTTAGCATGGTAGTGTTTGTTAGCATTACCGTGATGGCAGTGAATTATTCAGATTCAAATTTTAAGTGAAGTAGTTCTATTTTTCGAATTTTTAAACATGCTAAAAATCCGATACATCGCCTTAAATCTGTATTGATGGGCCAAACCTCACGTCTTGTCTTCAGAGATTAAAGTCTCATCCCAACCCGACTTTTGACATAAAAGTGTTGAAATCCTATAGACTAGACGCAGAGATATAAAAAGTCCGTAGTTACTATTTCATTAGTTTGAGTGCAGACGTCACATTGTCAGGAGGAGTCATCATAGCTGGTTTGATATGAGAAAACTGTTTACCTTGGATCTGTCACATCGCGTTAGGGCTGTGGACGTTGTACATTTAGTATGCGGTGTTCTTTATGCATGGCTGATCTGAACAGTGCTACTCTGCAGGCTTTTCGGAGCGTTCAGTGGAGAGAGACGGGCTTTGGTAAGGGTCACTTCTCAACCAGTTTGTTATGATCATCTTGATGGACTCTCAGACCTTGTACCTACGGATGAAGTTAAAACTACTGCAGTGGTGTTAAAGTGCCTCTTCTGGAAATGGTCTAAGAAAAAGCATGGATTTATCAAGTGTCAAGGCTAAAGCATTTTCAGATCTGAGAATGATTTCTTAAAAATAATCCTCTTACCATTTTTCATTTTTGCTGAGAGGGGAATGTCATTTTAATCAAATTGTGATCAAATTGTGATCAAATTGTGATCAAATTGTTTGCGGATTGAGATGATCAGACTGGGCTTTTTGACCCACAAGTCTATTGACGAGTCCTGTGGCAGTGTCAGCAGGTGCTTTGAGGGGAGTTCTGATTTTGGAGCAATACAATTTATTTTTCTCTGTGCGACACTGACTAAGAGTCTGTATGTCTATTATGAACCATACATTCTAAAACCATATTATTTTGTTTGTAATAGGGAAAATAAAACACAAAGACATACAATTGGGTTTTGTTCATAAAAACCTCAAAATGCACTAAATGTACTTCAATAAACACACACGTCTGTGTAATCCCTCAGTCGTCCAGGTCTGATCCATCGCAAAAGAAAAATACAATCTGTCAATTGGACAAAACTTCTTCAGTTCTGGTCAGATTACTGCTGGACACTGCCTTATATATACAAAGCTGTTAACTTCTCTTAACGCTACTATCTGTAATTAGATTGGCCCCTGTTGTATTCTCACAATTCACCACTAGGTGCTATCTACATTACTGCAGTCTGATCGTGTGCCCGCTTTGGCAACACAGGTGAGTCTGAACAAAGACCAGGTGAGGGGGGAGGGGCCAAGTGAGGGGAGGGGGAACAGGTTTCACATCTGCCATCTACCCGAATAAACTTGCAGGTGTTAACTTCAAGGAGAAATGAGGATTTAATCAGAATTAATACACGTTTTAGACTCTAGATCACTTTAGCCATGTTTTATTCGTAATATGATAAAATGATAATATACATTTCATTTTACAGCAATATCCACAACAATGGTTCTATGGTTGTTTATTCCCACGGTGATTTCGCTTTATAACGCCTTAAGGACTACTTGCATTATGATGTTTATAAGTATTAAGTGTTTTATAAATACTAAATCGAATAGTGGCCAAGTGAGGGAGGGGGAACAGGTTTCAAAAAATATATATAAAAGAAATGTATAAAGATCAAAAACCTAACTAATCCCTAAGCCAGTTATTTCAGTAGCAGTATTTGTGCGACGGCGAAAGTCCATAACATATTAGCAACATTTATAATCCGGACATTACAGCCGTCCCCGCATTGAAAACAGATGCTGTTTTATATAGGTCTCATTACAGTTAAAGTCAGTTCATTGCAGCACACCTCCCTCCTCTGATCTAAAGTGTTGAGTCTAAATGGGTTTGACGTGAACACTGTGGTGATTAGTAACACATCTGGACCCACATCTGTCATGTCATTACATTAGCATTTAGCACACGCTGTATCCGGATTATAACAACCGCGCAACCAAACAAAGCAATTACTGTAAGAGTCATTGTATTACATTATCTACGGAAACTAAAAGGAATCAAATTTATACGGAGACAGTGTAATGAGAATGTATGAGTGTAATGAACATTGATCAACCATCATTTTTTATTTTTTATTAGATTTTTTTCATCTTTTTTTCATGATTTTTGATATTTTCAGGATGTTAATTTCCTGAACATAAACAAGAAAGACTTTTAAAATTGCCATTCAAACAGACAGAGGACAGAGGATTGGCTGTAGACCTCTTAATTAAAACATTATGACATAACATTATACCTTTTAGTGTGATTTTCTACTGAAACCACAGTGGACAAAATGTTAATGTTAATAATAGAGACATGAAGCCTGTTATTATCATCATTATAATTGGGTGAGTTAACCTTTTGAATCTTAGACGCAGACTGCCCCTTTTTAGCAATTATAAAAATATATCGAGTAGAAATCAAGACGAAAATAAATGAAGAGCAGAGAAATCATAACAGAAAGTCTTACAAACTGCCCCTTGGCATTAAAGGCACATGGCACATTCTGGGTAGTTCTGAGATGGAGGAGACCTATTGTGCTTGTGTCGGCTCTATAGTTATAATCTATGACACCCGTGGATCATTATGTTGTAATTTGCACATTTTAAATCACAATATTCATCTCAAGTAGCTTAATAAAAGAAACAAGCCCACTGACTGTGTGTTAGAAAACTGCGGTGCCCAGTGGGAGCTGATGTCGCCATAAACATCATCACAATAAAGTGTCAGCACCTCCGATGGATAATGCAGATCGCGCTAGCAACCAGCAGATTTAAAAAAAAAAAATTGTACCAAAATAACTAAGCAACACTGCCGAATCCGTCTTGAAAATAAGCGATTAAAGAATACTGTAACATGCACGAATAACTCCAAAACAACTTCGAGAACAACTATAACATGGTTAAAAAAAAGTCGATTTTGCACAATAAGTCTGGTTTAACCAATGATAATGTAAAAGTAAAATGGAAAAATTGGGTTTTGTTCATAAAAACCTCAAAATGCACTAAATGTACTTCAATAAACACACACGTCTGTGTAATCCCTCAGTCGTCCAGGTCTGATCCATCGCAAAAGAAAAATACAATCTGTCAATTGGACAAAACATTGCAGGAGTGAAGACGTTTGGCTGCTCATCCAAGCCGCTTCTTCAGTTCTGGTCAGATTGCTGCTGGTGGACACTGCCTTATATGTAACTGAAGGGAGGAGCTAACTACACTGAAACTCAAAACACCTATTGTTTACAGTTTCTGTTTGTAGGCAGGTCTTTTGTGCTACCCTAAGTGTGACCTGTGCCTGAGTCCTACTTAGCATTCAAGCCCCTAATGAGTGATTTCACACCTATTATCGCTCTTTAGGGGCTTGAATGCTAAGTAGGACTCAGGCACAGAAACGTCTTCACTCCTACAATGTTTTGTCCAGTTGACAGATTTTATTTTTCTTTTGCTATAAACACACACATAGTATAAATAAACTCTTTTCTCTTGGTCCAAAACCGTCAGAAAGGAAGCTAGTACCTCTGCTCCACTGCGCTCTTGAGGCGTTCGTTCTCGGTCTTCAGCACCGCGGCCTCGGGTCCGACGTGGGAGATCTTCTCGTCGTCTGTGCCGTTGATGCTGGACGGCTGCGTGTTCAAAGGCGTCTCCCGGCCCGACTCCTGCAGCGAGCACAAGAGACCAGGGTTAAAGGTGCAATATGGAACTTTTCCAGAGGTTAAGGTTACATGTCTCAGGAAATAGTATTGCTTGGCCTGGAATGTTCCGCAGTATGGGAAACACTTATATATCTTTCATTTCAATTCAATTCAAGTTTATTTCTATAGCACATTTAAAACAACTTCATCTGACCAAAGTGCTTCACATAAAAGTCAACAAAAAAACACATATACAGATCACACGATACATAGAAAAAGAACAATAAAACACCAAGATATCCTGTGTAGCTAGTGTTAAATGCCAGGGAGAAGAGGTGGGTTTTCAGTCTAGTCTTAAGCTGCGTTAAAGACTGAGAGGATCTGACAGGTAGAGGGCGCTGTTACAGAAAAGCCTCTGCCACCTCTGGTCTTGAGCGCATCTTTGGGCATTTATTTATCCAATTGCGGGCGTATTTACTGGCAAAAATACTAGGTTTTAAAATGGTATATCTGATTTTGAATTCTTGTGTTTATTTTTCTTCTTTCGTTTATGTCTCTCTCTTCAGGGAACTCCATCGTAACTGACCTGCTCCATTGTCTGGTCTGCTGTCATTAGAAGATAATACTGACACTGCAGCTAGATTATATATAAAACTTTACAATCTTGTTTTAGCATTATAAAGGTCTTCCACCTCCCTCTCGCCATGGTTATTGCATTTTCTGGAATGTCCCTTTGTATGGCATTAAACTCATCTAACTTCATGGAGACCAGCAAATGACACCACCCAGCCAAGTTACAAATCAACTCCGTGGAGAGGCGACGCTGCTCACAGTAAGAAATGCATGTTTTCTAGGCATTTCTGAGCAACACAAACAGATAATAATAGAATAATAAATGCAAATAACAAATGCAAGATGGATCGTTTTAATGCCATACTGTGGAATATTCCAGGCAAAGCAATAACACGGAGAAAGGTAGTCGGCTGAATCCCCCAAAGACCTGAAAAGTTACCTAATGCACTTTTGATATATTCCGTTTTAACATTTTAAAACCCTTGGATATGAAAAGGTGAGTGTTAAAACGGTCCTGTCTCTTCTCTTTGACACTGACACTGGAGTGGAGTCGGTTTAAGGTGCCGTCTCTGTCATAGGAGCAGTGGAGCCTGTATTTTGCCTGTCTCTTTGGGAGTGCAGTGGTTCCATCAGGGCTCACTTTGAAAGCTCCTGCTGTGTCATCCACCCACGGCTGAATGTGGACACTTTGAGGCGGAGGTTTGAGCCTCTATCAGGGGGGACAGCCTCTGGGCATGTTCACTCTGCAGATTCTGGCAGAGTTGAATTTGAAGTTGAAAATTACATATCAAAACCTGCTTTTAAAGTGGCAGCAGCAAGCTCTTCAACACGCGTAAAGTGCGTGTGACAGCTTAGACTACTCATTTCACTAAAACATAGTGAACACGATTATATTAAAAAATTTCCCAAAAATCTTGCCTTGTTTTTTCTCGTATCTTTAATTTTGGTGAAGTTTATAATTTTACTTCCTGGTTGGACAGATGTCAGCACATGTGACATACGCAGAGGTAATTCCGTAACTGTTACCAAGAGAGTGGACTCGATGGCCAGAAAACTCAGGCCAGGGGGCGCTCTGGGACACTTCTCCATTTGCTTGTTTTCTGTTGATTAATTTGCTTGTCTGTTTCATTGTTGATTTTCTAACTTCCTGTTGGTTAAATAAATTCTCATGTTCAGCCCTAAGAGGCGACTGCTGTTGTGATTTTGGGCTTTACAAAAGAAAAGAAGAGAAAACTCTTTTGCAACAACCACAGGCTGTATATATAAATGGACATAGCTAACCTGCTAGCCGCCGCAATGGTTTGATTGACAGTGTTGCTAAGTGCCCACTCCCTGCTAAACCAGCGGTGCGGGTGGGAAGGGAGCGTCACCTTCAACAGCCTCGCTCCAGACTGGCTTTTTGGTTGCTCTGATACTAGTGGTTGGAATTCCTAATATGGAACTCAGCTCCAAATTCGCTGCTACAACTGCTCTAGACTCGATGAGCTTCATTTGTCTGGAGCCGAACGCTGTGGGTGATGTCACACTCACTTAGTCCATCTTTATACAGTCTATGGTAACAACACATTTGACTTTTGGAAAGAAGTAAAAAGCACGACTGCCGGTAAAACGTCTTTGCTATGTGCAATGGATGACACCTCCGGCACTGAGAACATTTTGGAGCTTTGGCGTCAGCACTACAGCCGATTATTTAACTGTGTTCAGACAGAGCCTTGTATTATGATGTTGGCCATACAGATGTAATCCTGTCACACGAACTCCTTAAAGCTGTCACCAAACTAATATCCTAATAAC
>KN475008.1:0-14123 GCA_000787095.1 Periophthalmodon schlosseri
TTGAGCTGTAGAAGTTGAATGAATAACATTATAAACAGGAACCAACTACTAAGTGTTTCATTTGTAACAATATTATATATGTAAATTTTTTTTTTTTGATAATCTTGCTTTAGGTTTTGCATAAATTAGCCTCAGTATTATCGTTTATTATCTATATTTTCTTCAGCAGTATATCGTACTTCAAAATTTGTTATTGTGATATGCCTACCATTGCTTTCAGAATGATGAAAAGTTAGGACTCCATAACTCTTCAAATGAAATTAATGTATTTTGAATAGTTAACTCAACTGTCCTCAAAATGGCACCATATAACAGGAAGCTGATGAATATTGAAATACCCATACATGTAAATGAAAAACATTTCCTGTTTATGTTGTGAAAGCTTGTGTAAAATTAGTACCTTACTTCAGGTGGTGACATTTGGTTTCCTGTGTCACAGATTGGTTTGACCACATGTAGAATATTTACCCATAAATGTTATAAGGAATTTGTAAAAGGTTTATTTGTTTGTTTTAGTCCTGCTTTAGTTCTGGTTTGTCATGGTGTAGGTATTATATCCTAGTCCCAATTTACTCAAAAACACTTGTCAATGTGTTGTAAACAAACTAGCTCAGATTAGCATAGTGCTTTGCGATTATCTGAGCAGTAAAGCATGGTCACTTAGTTCAGATACTAAAGAGGCCCTTACCCTGTGAAAACACCACCGATATGAGAGCCAGATAAGAATGTTCTGTTCTGCTCCATTAAGCCCAGGGAAATATGGGCACTGAAGTTTTGTACTACTGATACAGCCCACTGGTCTGGACACAGGAGGACCATGATCAAAACACTTCAAAGTTGTGCTTTTACGTTTTATGATCTAACTTGCTGCTGTAATGTTAAGACTTTTCTTTTTAGTTCATTCTCTTGAGGTACTTTGATGGAATGTTTGGAGCCCATTCTTGTGACTGGAAACTAGCAGCTTGAGGGGATTCCTTTGCTATTCAATGTGAATATCACCGAATAGGTCAACTGAAGTCACAAACCTTATATTGTTGCTGCAATATTTTTATTTACTGAGGTGAGAACCTCCATCAAGCAACTGTGACTCATTACCATATAGTCTCAAATAGGGACTGACTCAGAAATACCATTGGACAGTGTTTCTCAAACCGTGGTATGTGGACTGCCTCTGGTGGTACATGGGGCCCTCTGCAGTTTGAACTTTTGTTTTATTCAGTGAAAAATCTATCTATTTTTGTCCTCCTTTGGGTGAATCACCATTTAGAACTACCTTCGTTTAATTTTACAGCTGGTATTTTCTACTTTTAGACAGTGTTTGGACCTAACTTATGCCAGATAAAGTTTGGGTTTAGATCTGGTGGTACTTGGAAAGCCAAATATTAAGTTAGTACTTAGTCCGAAAAGTTTGAGAACCACTGCCACAGGACAGGACCGGAAGTGAGGATTTTTATGTTATTATCGTTACGTGAAAATCTGATTTATTGCGCAGAGGATACAGTTGTAAACAATTTGATGTATAATTGTATGTATAATTCAGGCAAGTCCTTTTAAAAACAACTCAAACATGCATGAATCCGTCAAACAACACTTAATATTGGGTTAATATTGAGTGGAAAACATAACTTGGATCAAATTGGTTCAAATTATCCCGGTTGGTTTCCCACACATTTATTACCAGTACAATCATAACCATTCTCATCTCTCTTAACACTGTACATTAAAAGTGTGTATATTTGGTTGTTTACCACTAGTGGATGATTTTAGGGGTTTTCATTTTGAATTAAAACCAAAAGTGAGATCAACTCTGCGACTGTCTTCCCCTTTTCACCTCTTGAGTTCCCCTGCCGTGCGCTTCCCCTGGGCCAACAGTCACCACTGTCCTGACCACACACGCATAACTTTGATATTTACTTTCAGATACATAATTAAAACGATTTATTACAGTGTTGAGGGATGTTTATGAATGTAAATTTGAGTTGTTTACAGTTGCTATAGTTTCTATAGAGGTGAATCTGAGCAGTGGTACATAAAACAGTATCTTGATTGCTCTGTGGAACAAAATGGGCTGCTGGTGGCGCACAGGCTTCAGTGCTGCGTTTAGTTGGAGTTAGAAATAAAGCTCTTGTAGTTTTCATTAGGGCTGGGCAATATTTATATTTTGTATTGTCATTTGTCATCATTTGTCCAGATGACGATTTGTCGATGTTATGGCAATCCGTAAGAAATGTGCCTTAAGAAATTTGCGTACGAAATTTCCTTGTTGTGAATGTTTTCTCTTTTTTTCCTCTTTATTTTAATATTTTTTAGAGTCTAGCGTGAATTATATCTCTGCCTCTGTCTTAAATCCCCTGTCAGTCTTTGGTTGTGCCCATAGACTGTATAAAGAAGTGAACTAAGGGAGTGTGACATCATCCTTAGCGTTTGACTCCAATCAAATGAAGCTTGTCGAGGCTAGAGCAGTTATAGGGGCGAATTTGGAGCTGAGTTCCATATCTGGAGTTCCGACTGCGAGTATCATAGCAACTAAAGAGCCAATCCAGAGCGAGGCTGATGAAGGTAATGTCCCTTCCCGCCAATGCCGATTATCTAGTATAGAGCAACCGATGGCCGATAAGCTGATATTTTTGGGCCAATTTTGATTTATTTTCCTCAAATTATGTAATGTAAATTTACTAAAAACTGACCCCAAGCCCTTTTTTACCACAAACCCGCATTTAGTGCAGTTATTTCTTTGTATTAAAGTGTTAAAATAAAGCTTTGTATGTATGTTCTAGGCAGCAAATCGACCAGAACAAAATATCGGCCTGTGCTGGAGATTTAAGGCTGATGGCAGATACGCTAAAAAGTCCAAAATATCGACCAAACGATATATCTGACAAACGATATATCGGCCTATCTCTACAGGGAATGTCTTTAGTCGACCAAGAATTTTAGTCAACTACAGCCTATGCTATAAATTAATATCAAGGAAAATAAGTGTGTATTAGTTTAAACCACAGTAGTGCCCAGTGCCCAGCCAGAGTGTTAATATGTTCAGTGTTGTGTTCACTTCATTTTTGCTGAAAGTATGTTGCTTAGATAAGCAGGAGCACTGTGCCACCATCATCCTTTTGATGACTCACCACGGGCTCATATTTTTATAAAGTCCATTATTCTGGAGGGGTCATTGGAAAATTCCACCTCAAATCAAAGTTTCCTGAAAAAACATGTTTGTTTTGGAGCTCTGTGCAGCCATCCCTGTCTCTGCCTGGCTCCACCACCTGCTGTGAGTGGGACGCATTTATTGCTCTTATCTGTGCTTGCTGTATGTCTGGAATTCATATTAAACTATTGTCGCTTTGGATTGTTAAAAGGCCTGTACAGGATTTTTTCTCATGTATTCAAGCTAAATTTATCTTTTGCCTATGCCCGCCTCTGCCCTGGCCAAAAAGAGTTTATAAACTCATCACAGTGAATAATTAGGGTGCTCGGAATGCTTAAAGTAAGTGAAGAATAACTATGGACCACTACAAACTGTTTAAAGTGAACTAGTTCTGTTTTTGACATTTTTAAGACCGTGCATATAAACATTTGGCTGGTTCAGGTTGTATGTAAAACATGACTGAATTTGAGCTGCCAGTTTTCTGGTATAATTAAGCTGAGTTGACAGACTGGGGACATCTGTCTGTCTAGCACGTCGACAAAGCTGTTGAAGTGTTGAAAAAATGGTACGTTTAGAAAGGCTCTGTGTGGTCAGTTTTTAGTTGTGTTCCGCATTTCTTACCCAGATATTAATGTTAACTTAAAGGTACCGTATGTAACTTTCTGGAGATGGCACATAACCTGCATGGTTATAGAAAGTTAAAACCATACTTCAGAACATTCTCCATGGAGATACAGTAGATATGTACATACTGAGTAATAACATTGCCAAAGGAACAACATTTCCATGCAAACGACAAGGAGGCCCTCCTTCAGGCCAGATAATAGTCAGGTTTCTGGAGATTTTTTTCAGTACAATAAAAGCAACTAAAAAAAACATGCTTTTATTTTAGTCTATATTTTGGCTACAAAGTTGCATATTGTGGCTTTAAGTGCATATTACCAGCAGCAGTGGGCAATCGCACCAAACCCACCCAAACACAGGGAAAGTTCAAGCACAGAGACCCCACATCTGGTAAACTAACCTGGGACCTTTTTGCTGTGAGGCAGCCAAAATTGCTAACCACTTCTATGACTGTGCCTCTGTAGTAGTTAGATTGAAGTGCTCCTTATTATTGCTATTGGCATCGGTGTATTTAATCACCACATTTAGCCTTGGGGACCATACAGTTGTACAAAGTGTCCATCTGTCACACTTGGTCCGTCTGTCCCTCTATGTTCCCTGCGGCAGAATGTCAGAGAGGGAGGGGGCAGTTTGAGTGTTGGATGGTGGCCTCACTGGGACACTAAACCTGCTGTGTGTGGGACATTAGACTGTGTTTGGCCTACACTTTCTCCTCAATGGGTCAGACGGTGCCAAGCGTAGATGGTGTTGATCAGGAAGACTAACACTTCAGACTGGGCTTTCTGTAGACCTGGGTTCACCTTTATCTAGCATTAGCATTAGTAGTGTCTTTTTTATTTCTCCTGTCTTCTCATTCCTATATATTGTGTAACTAAATCATGTGTATCTGTCATTTATATTTCTGTAATTCATCATGATTTGAACAACAATCCAAACTGTATGTCATTTTCAACTTGGTTTTGCATTTCAGTTCACGTTTGAATTCATTGGGGGTTTATTTTGCAATATTTGTTATGCAAAACATTTCCCAACTCCCATCTTGAACTCAAAGATTGTACAGATAGTGCATTGTCCTGGTTTAATCCTGATTTCAATGTCTAAAGTCAAGCAAAATCAGTCTTGCACAAGGACACAATGACAGCATTCATCTGTGGGAGCTAGAATCGCACCGCCAACCATTTCCAGTCATTTCCAGATTGTCCTCAGTGCATCAAATTTGGCCTTTTAAATAAAAATGATAGTGAGTTCAAATGGAAATACAACTACAACAATTTCTGTGACTTGCTCTAGTTTTTAAAATCAAGCAAATATATCGGTCACTGCAGCAGGACAAATATCAGAAGTGTATTGGCCAGTCCTGTCACGATAATTACTATATCGGCTTATCGTTCAATACATGTTAGATAGAACAATAATTGGAGGGGGTCAATATTTATCGTGGGTACTTTTTATTTGTAATTTGGCAACTTTTTGCTATTTTCTGCACTAAAAGTTAAGATTTGAGCTGTAGAAGTTGAATGAATAACTTCTATGACTCATTATAGACAGGGACCAACTACTAAGTGTTTAATTTTTAACAATATTGTACATTTAGAATAGTTTTTTGGGGATAATCTTGCTTTAGGGGTTGCATAAATTCACTTCTGTATTATAATTTCTTGTTTATATTTTCTTCAGCAATGTATCGTACTTCAGAATGTGTTACCGTGACAGCGAGGCCTATTACTGTCTGCAAAAATCCATATTGGACTATCCTTAAATTTTATAGACAGTTAAATTTGTTGAGTGCTGATATTTACTAACCACTGCCTTGTTTTTCTTGCAGAGACCGAGACCAAGCGAATGATCTAGACAGCAGCTGGAGTTGGTCCTCCACATAAGGTACGTGCAGCGTGTCTGGTCATGTCGTAGTGTGCCTCCGATGCTTTGTGTTTGGGCCATTACACAGGATCAGTCTGCACGCGTGTCAGAGCAGGAAACTTTCCCTCTCCCTCTCTGCTTGTTCTGGCAAAGACAACAAAGAGCAGCGGCGTGTAGCAGCAGCGGGAGGTGATTGTTAAGCAAATATCAGGATAAACGATTACAAGAGAATGGATCACTCCTGGCTATGTTCTACAACACTGATAGTTTAATGGTTTACATAAGGACGTGATTATAGGGCAATTAAGCAACCAAAGTTATGTCAACTTTAAGCAAGTCACATTTGGAGTGTTTGGCAAAATACCTTCAAATAATTAATGAAAACTATTAAATTGCAATGTTGTAAATGTTGTAGGTTTTGCAAGATAAATCTTTCAAATACTTCACTCATAATTACAGTTTGAACAGTCAAAAAAGCTACAGTTTTTTTAGGTAATTAATTGTAAAATATCCTGTCTCCATAGATTTTCATTATCCATAAAACCAATGAGAAGCTTCAACCACTTCAACCATGTGAAAGTAAATGGGACTGTCCAGCTTTTTTAGTTCCGTTAGCTCCAACGTCATTGCTCTTTGAAACCACTTATTAATCACTTTTGCAATTTAAAGTTCCTAGTCTAGTCATGTCTAGAGGAGCTATAGTGAAAGGGGAACATTTTGTTGTCATGTTTCTGTGTCTGGTATTTGAGGTTTAATGCTGATGGGACACTGGGGAGATTTGAGTGGAGCCAGGACTGAAATAACATGTGGCAGTGTCACTTTTGTTTGTGACTCTATTCTGAGCACACAAGATGAACAGGACTACATCAGAATGAATGAGGCCAGACCAGGGCTTATGTTGAGTCAATGAGTGGCTATAATTCAGATTCCTTTTTTGATAACTGCTATGGGAATTTTCAGGAACTAGGAAATTAATACCTTGTTGATCTTAAAGTTTTGAGAGGGTGTGGTGCCACAGTAGAACCGTGTAATAATACTTCGTGATAAGGTTTATTTAAATTTAGACAGCGAAAGTAAAAACAGGTTTACAAAAGATGACTGTAAGACAAGATCCCAAAACATTTGTATTACAATTCCTGTCCACTTAAAATCTTTACATTGCATTTTAAGAGATTATTAAAGCTATTTGCTTCTTGTAAGAGTTCTCACTTCACTGTCATTGGTCAAATTCACTCTGAAAGTCGGTGGGAAAATGTGTCTGTGCTTTAGCATAGACCTGCATTTAACAGACGCACTGAATCACAATGTGACGATTTCACTAAAATAGCATCCGTTCACAATGCTGTTTTAATTGCAATATGTCCCATCCCTCTTCCAAATCACTGTTTTATCTAACAGTCTGATGTATACAGAACATTTGACGTTGTAGGTAAGCGACAGTGTGTCAGTCTGTTTTCTTACATGACTTTGTGAATGAAATGGACCAGAAACTGCGCACACACTTTAAATGAGGTGTGAACTAACCCTGATCACAACCATGTTTTTCCTAATAACCAAAGACGCCACATCAGTTCAAGTGCAGCACCAAGACAACGGGGGACTCGTCGTTTTCCGTACAATGTTCCTGATTGGCTGGCTCGTATTTAAATTAAACTTCTCTATAATTTAGCCCGTAATATTGGTTTTGACAGGTAACTGAAGTATAATTGTCACTGATTGTAGAGAAGCAGAAGTAGCGTTTTTGGAAATAATAATGTTGTTCAATATTTTGATGTGATTTTTACTTGCATTCACTTTTAAAATTAATCTTAACATCTGGCAAGGAACTACCAATGAAAATTGGCTCCCTGTTTCAAACAAATACATGAAAATCACCATGCTGACCGTACATGACTGTTAAACCCTGGCATATTTAAAATTACTAACATCTTATTCAATTATTTTAGGTATTAGTATAAATATTGTACTATTATGTGGTTCTTCTCACTTTTATGTCAATACAAGAGCATAATATTCATAAAAAATAACCTACCTCTTAAAATCTGCAAGTTCATCAGCTCCCCCTTGTGGTTAAACTTATGTCAAACGCCGCTGTAAGATCACAGTGGAATGCCATTTACTGTACTGTATTTACTGTATCTACTGCTACATACAGGGAAAGGGCACCAGGCTGTTATTGGTGAAGAGAGTGTGTTAGAGATAGGCTGGTGTGTGACTGGAGGCAGTGCATAATGTGTGTGAGGATCATGTGCACACAGAGGACAGAGACGCTTTGTGTCGCTCCAACTGGACTCAAGGCAAGAAAGTTACAACTGAGAAAGAGAGAAGAGGAGGAGGAGGTCATATTGTTCATGTGGACTTTGAAGAATTGTAATCGTATTAAGGAGTTGTTACTTAAGCTAATATTACATATGTGTGTCAAGTATCAATAAATAGTAGTAGTTGTTGGTTGAAGACATTATATAGTCAAATAAATCTGTAAGTCAAAAATATTTCATCTAAATACCACCTTATGAAACTGACTTCAGAAAAGGCTTGATACTAAATACTAATTTTGATACGTCAGTGGTGAATAAAACATGTAATTTAATAGACAATTAGTCATTTCAACATTAAACTACAACATTATAAAATGAGTAAGGAAAGGTTAAACTTTGTCTTATTTATGTGTTGTATTGTTTTGTTTTTTGTTCCAATTGTAGATTTTTGATTTGAATCTCTGTATCATTTTTTAAACAACCCTTGTAGTTACCTTTATAATGTAATGATTGGCAGCCAGGTATAGTCAGGTAGCTGTTTGCAGATAATTTCAAGTTCATTCACAATGAGGGTCTAATCGTTTTATATTACACACAGTGAATTTACATTAGATACTGGTTGGCTTGGTCATGGCTGTAGAGATGGCTGTTTATAAACCTCAGTCCATTTAATTGTATGTATTTGTGTATTGTGTGTGACCAGTGTATTCTGACCATCAGGTTTGCTGGAATGGGTAACCTGCTAAAAGTCCTAACAAGAGAAATAGAGAACTATCCACACTTTTTCCTGGACTTCGAAAGTAAGTTTAGCAAAGTACAGATACAAGATGTCCGCCGTTCGCCACTCTTTCATCTCTCTCAGCTGGTTCATGGTGCTTTGAATGGTGTTTGTTTTTTTACACTTTGCACACTTTTTAAACCGGTTTCTATTTTCTCTGTGTGGTCACTTTTTTTTTTTAATCTTTCCTTCCTTTTCTTTCTGTCTTTCTCTTCCCCCTTTTTCTGTTCTTTTCCAGAGTCCAAATGGGGAACCTGTTAAAAGTGCTCACTTGCACCGAGCTTGATCAGGGGCCAAACTTTTTCCTTGACTTTGAAAGTGAGCACTGCTGCCTGCTTCTGAATCTACTATAGGCTGTGTTCAAGAGATACTTGTTTTGTGTCCCTTTATTAAGACATCACATGATCTGTGTTTTCAGGTCAATATCTGTAGTATGTTGTATCGTAGTTAATAATGTTGATGGATGATAAATGATAATATTGAAACCAAACCATAAATCAGAATTATGTCCAAAAAAGTATTCTAATTGTATAATAATGTTTAAAAAAATCTGCTGCAATGACTAAATAACAGAATACAACACTTACGTCGTTTGTTTCTCAAATCGTATCATAGTACAGAAAAATAATAAAATGTTCTCACTAGTACAAAGAAAAAGTACCCACAGTAAATATTGACCCCCAAAAATTATTGTTCCGTCTGTCATGTGTTGAACGATAAATCGATGTAGTAATTATCGTGACAGGCATAGTTGCAAGATTATTAGTAATTAAAATTGGCAAATCCGGTCATAATAGGTTCCAGAAAAATGTGGCAGTAGGGCTGTGCAATTAATTAAATTTTCAGTCAAATTTTCAGTCATTTCCAATTGTCATTGTAAAGTATGGGCCATTTTAATCTATAGATCTACAGCCAATCAGTCAAACCTATTTGCCTCACAGCCCTATAGACAATATTTAATTACAGAGGCATTGGAGAGTCAGCAGGTCCTATTGTAACTCCTAGCAAAAATTATCTACTGAATTATTTGACTATTTTCTGTGAAAATCATGCCTCTGCCTCACCTAAAATGTTAAATAACTGCCCCCTGACTGTCCTCCATCATCAATTTCTAGATCCTGAACGCAGCCTATTTTTCCTCTATTCCTCTGTTTGGCTCTGGTCAAAGGTTCAGCCCTTTCTGTAGTTCAATAGTGGTCCTTCTTCTGTTAAACGACTATTGGCTGCTGTGAAGGCTCCCATTATAGTTTGTGATTGATTTTTGTAACTTGATTTGGGAAATGTCAAATTGATAAAAAATGGAGTTGACCCTTGACCTTAGCCTCTTGCATGACCTTTGTAAACTCAGTTGCATGTGTGTGTGTACATGTTTTCTAAAAAAGTTTGCAAATGTTTAATGTTTTTCTAATGATGTTCGATATCGAAGATGCATACAAAAACATTTTAAAATTGTGCTTATACAGTTGTCATTCTGAAATTAGAACCCATGTGTTGAATCCTATTTCATTCTGTCAGTAGAAAAACACAGCCCACCACCAGAATGGCATTTCAGCTGTTCTCGCTACAATGGGTGCAGCAAATCTCAAAACTTGCCTCTTAAACTCCTCTGCTTTTTCAATACCATCCCCAATGTTTCCCGTAGATGTCTGCTCAAGCTATCAGAGCGACCATTTTAACTTCCTTTTCCTCTATATTAATTATTTTATCATACACTTTAACACAGTTATGCATTTTCTGTCTTACTTTTGTGATAATACAAGACAAAAACTATAGTAATCGTTCATCTCTGTGGGGAAATGGATCAGCTTTAAAGATCCTATATTACTCAGAATTGACTCTTGAGAGCTTTAAGCCATGTTATAATGCTGTTACCTCATCAAAAACATACCTGGAGTTGTTTTGTTTCACTTGTTATACATCTGTCTACATCGCCGAAGCTCAAAATGCTCTGTTCCACCTTGTGATGTCATGAAGTGCTAGTTTTCAAGTTAGCAGCTACCTTTTACCTTTTGTTCAGTAGAGATCGGCAATTCCAGGGCTGAAATTATCAAAATGATTCTAGTGAATGTGTATGCAGTTTAAAACCACAGTGGAGCACTTCCTGTATTACCACGTGACATCACAAGTTGGAACATGGTGTTTTCTGTTTGAGAGAGGAACACAGCTTAAATATGCAGGATTTGTGTGTTAAACGTGTGCGAATGAAACAAAACACAACTCCAGGTATATTTGTGATGAGGAAACAACATTATAACATGGATCAGAAAATGGTGTAAAATGTGAGCTTTACGGAGGCAAGTTAAGAGACTTGAGATGCATCCTATTTCATGCATATTGTCGGCTTAGAAAACAAGTTTTAATTTTTCCCCAAATGCAAACAATATTAAAACAATGTATTAATTTAATTGGAAACTGGATAAAGTTTTGTTCTGGTCATGAGTGCTAATGTTTTTCTGTTTTGTGTCAGATGCCCAGCCGACAGAAGCAGAGCTTGAGGTGTGGGACCAGGTAGACTCAGTGCTGCAGGAGTCTGAGAGCATCCTGTCAGGGCTGCAGTCGTACAAAGGAGCCGGACAGGAGATCAGAGATGTAAGGAAAACTGGTGCAAAGCTATGATACAAAACATAAATGAGACAATATGGCCTGAAATGTATGATATAGTGTTATCGCAGATTTTCTTCTTTATAATTAACGATTTTCCTTAGGCTGCTTTACAGTGGCTTTTATAATATTTGTACTTGTTTCGGGCTATTTAACTTGAAGCTATAACTTCTGCTTCCACTCTTTGTGTCTTATCTCTTTCATTAGAGAAGTCGCTTTAGGCTTTAGCTGTAGCAATTAGTCACAATCTCTGTCTGGCTCCTCTCACAACTGAGAGGAAAATGTGTTTCAGTGCACGCACAATTATATCACAATATTCCAATTTTCATGCCATCCCCCTCATACATCACAAAGGAAATGAATGCCTCGTTGGATCTTAAAGTTTTGAGAGGGTGCAGTGCCACAATAGAAACCAGTCCATTCCTGAATTATGTTTCTCATGTTCTAAGCTATTTTATTTCAAATTTATGGATACATTTGTCCAATATTATGGGGAACAGTGTAATCAGATCAGATCACAATGCTGTTTTAGTTGTCATATACGGCACAATTACCTTACAATATAGATGCCCATTTTGTTAAATAAGAGTCTAATTTGCATGTTCCAGGCCATTCAAAACCCCAATGACCTCATGCACCAGGAGCGAGCCTGGAACTCAGTGTGTCCACTTGTCATCAAACTCAAGACATTTTACTGCTTCTCTGTACGACTAGGTAAGACCACACCAATGATAACAGATACTGAGCCTACCTACATTAAATATAAACTAAACCGTGAACCATCCTTTTACTCATTTCATATTTCTTCCTGTGTTGTGTTCAGAGAAGGCGCTGTACAGCCTGCTGACCTGCCTCACCTGTCCGCCCTACACGCCCACACAGCACCTGGAGAAGGAGCAGGCTCTGGCCAAACAGTTCGCAGAGATACTCCACTTCACACTCAGATTCGATGAACTCAAGGTAAACTTTTCACAGGTCTGCACCACCTCTAAAAACAGGACTGTTTTGTAAATTCATTCTCAAACACTCTGCCTGGTTAATTCAAGGATTGTTAAAATGTTAGTAAGTGTCATTATTGTAACTTATAGGGTCAAGTCTCAACATGTATTAATTGGCTCCTTATTTATTAATTTTTTTCTACCACATACATGTTAGTAAATGTTGACGTTCACTTTTAACAGCTTGACTCCTCTAGAAGCACTTACTTTAATCCTGTATTTTGCTGCCTCCTACTGGACTAGCACAGCACAACATGAATTACAAAATAAACTGTTCTGAAACATTTATTTATTGTCATATTTGAACAGAAATTACTTTTAGAAAAAAATGAATCGTAAAATCTTCTCTGTAACCTGGTTTAAAAATTCAAATATTTTCCAGATGAGAATTCCTGCCATCCAGAACGACTTCAGTTACTACAGAAGAACCATCAGTCGAAACAGGATAAATAACATGAACGTAAGAGCCATAGAACCAATGATAATGTTTATATTGACACCATATTTGGATTTTTTTATGTTATTTTAAACACCTATTGTGATTTTTAGTGTGGGATTTTATATATTCAACTGTAAAAATGTGAAGATTGCCTTGTGTTATCATATGGTCCATAACACTTCTTCTTGTTGACAGCTGGACATTGAAAGTGAAGTGAACAATGAGATGGCCAATCGGATGTCTCTGTTCTACGCCGAGGCCACGCCCATGCTCAAAACACTCAGCAACGCCACCACCAACTTTGTCACAGAGGTGAGTATAGAGCAGGGACCAGTATAGTGCATTATACTTTTTCTTTGAAAAAGTACTGAATACCGTTTACCAAATACCACTCTGATGTTGTCTGATAGTGTGAACAAAGAAAGTCTGAACAAAGAAAATCATTGGCTCATAACTCAAATTGTTAAAAAGTTGTCTGCTTCATATGTAAAGCTAAAATTTGTTACCATAAAAGCAGACAATAGTCGAGCAAATTTAAACTTTTTAATATATAATACACTGCCTTGCCAAAAAAAAAAAGTCGCCACTTGGATTTAACTAAGCAAATAGGTACGAGGTCAGCTGACTACCTGAATATACTGAATGACCAGGTTATTTTATCAATGGATTTTTTTCTTCCCTGATGACACGGGCATATTTCAAGATGACAATGCCAAGATTCATCGGGCTCAAATTGTGAAAGAGTGGTTCAGGAGCATGAGACATCATTTTCACACATGGATTGGCCACCACAGAGTCCAGACCTTAACCCCACTGAGAATCTTTGGGATGTGCTGGAGAAGGCTTTGCGCAGCGGTCAGACTCTACCATCATCAATGCAAGATCTTGGTGAAAAATTAATGCAACACTGGATGGAAATAAATCTTGTGACATTGCAGAAGCTCATCGAAACAATGCCACAGCGAATGCCGTGATCAAAGCTAAAGGCAGCCCAACGAAATATTAGAGTTTCTAATACTTTTTTTTTGGCCAGGCAGTGTACAAAGACCTGTATTAGACGTTTGAACTGGTTGATCTGGTTTGTGTGATATCCTATAATTGTGAAATTTCTCTACATTTCAAGTTGGTTTCAAAATTTTGATTAAATATTTTGAGTGAATATTTTTGTTATGTAGAACAAGACGCTTCCTCTGGAGAACACAACAGACTGCCTCAGCACGATGGCCAGTGTCTGTAAGGTCATGTTGGAGACACCGTGAGTATACACTTTTCAGTTTTATTTACAATTCTGTCATTTTTCCAAATTTCCAAAACATGCTATGAAATGAAAATATAATCCTGAAGCACATTATTATTTCCATGTAGCAACAGATTGATTTGGGATTGTTTACATATTTCATTGTCTGATTGCAGTGAATAC
>KN475008.1:14196-35444 GCA_000787095.1 Periophthalmodon schlosseri
TCCTGTTCTGTATGAGGGTCATGGTGGGGGTCATAATTCTCTATGATCACGTCCATCCCAACGGAGCATTCAACAAGCTCTCAAAGATCGACGTAAGACCAGCGCACGATGTTTAAACCTGAACCTGTAGTGTTTGGTATATTTATAATGGTTTCCTCTCTGTGCAGATGAAAGGCTGTATAAAAGTCCTGAAGGAGCAGCCCATAGACAACGTAGAAGGCCTTCTCAATGCCCTCAAGTATGTTCAAAATCTATAGTTTGGTTTGTCACCATCTCGGGATAGTCAGATCTAAAATCAAAGTTACCATCTGTTGAGAGCAGTTTCATTGTTATTTCTGTAATATTATTCTGCCTTTTGCATACAAATTAAATCAACAAGTTGCTTCACTTCCCAGTCATTTATATATATTATTGTACTATCCAAGTCAAGCATATTCTTTTGTCCTCCATCTAAATTTTAAACAGTAGGTTTCTTATATTATCTCTCATTGGTTAGTAAATAGTAGGGCTTCATTGGTCAGTCAGCAAAAAAGTTTAGTAGTGAATATGCATTGACTCTAGTAGCCAGTCAGTCCAATTTCTCTTATGTTGATCTAATAATTTCCTTTTCTACTTCATGCGCTGTGACCCAACCAGTCTGGCTGCAACGCAAACTAAAATGTTCATATGTTGATTATAATTTGATTTTCTTGCCCTTTTATATCTAATCTCAAATCAGTCCTGAAATAACATTCACGTTTTTGTTTCTGCTCAGGTTCACCACGAAGCACCTGAACGACGAGTCCACTCCCAAAAACATCCGGGCCATGCTCCAGTAGTGTCGGCACTTTCTGCTTTTTTACTGTCTGTAAATGGATTTGAAGAGGATTCGTGAGACCTCAGTATGATGTATATGTTTACATTATTTAAAGATGTTAATATGTGTGGATCAGTCATTCCCTCCAACTTCTTCACTCTCTTTGGACTTTTTGAAAAAAACAAACCTGAAGGGCCTCTTACAGTTGAACTGTCGAAGCACAAATGATGGACACCAGTCAGCCTTATGCTACCAGTCTATAAAACCCCCATATAGTTATTTGGCATATTGTTAGGTACACCTCTTCTAATCTATTTACTGATATCAAATTAATGTGGCACTTACACTTGAGTAGCCCTTTTTGGCAGATAGCTCTGGTTTAGTCTGATTATGTTTAAGCACTGTTTAACCCTGGATTTAGACCTAATTAAAATGCAATATGTAACTTTTCTTGTGGAGATTTTTGCACCTACTTGTCTCCATGGAGATTATTGCTTTGCCTGGAATGACACTGAAGTCGTTTATTTCTGCATTTATTCAAAAGCTGTTTTTATTGCAAAACCATGAAAAACATGCATTTTTTTACTGTGAGCGGGCTCGCATCTCCACAGATCTGATCTGTAACTTGCTAAACCTTCCATTTAAAGCTTGTGGGCATGCATGTTTTATGCTTTGCTGATATTTACAATTATTGGACCAGGTGTACCCAATAATATGTCCAACTTGAATCGGTAATGAAATGCTTCTGCCTTAGATCTCGTCAGCGTGATTTTATACAGTATTCTCATTTGATGCATAAAAGTATGTGCTAAAATATATATATTGGCTGCAGTAAAGGGCTATAATGTTTAAAAAACATTATGGATTTATGGTTATGACTTTTTATTGTTCAGCAATCAACCCCCATCCACTGTGAACACAGAGCTTTGAATGAAGAGGTGAATGATGAGTTTATATTTCCCTATACAGTTTTATTTAATCGTACCTTGCTCTGATTGGTTGGTTGTGTTATGTTTTAAGTAGCTTTCTAAACCTGTCCAGTTTTGTATCAAATGTTCTCTAAAAAACAACCAAAAATATTCTAAATAAATTACTTTTTAACAGTGAAGATCTGGAGTTTTTATACATTTATATATGATGTAACGCAACAGCAGTGCACTCTAGCAAAATATTTTTAACCCATCTGCATTTGACCCATCCTTTTAATTCCAATGGGACAATCAGGCTTTGACCACAGCACAGCTGGGGAAGCTGCTCAGTCAGGTTGGTGAACAGGAGTACTTAGCTAAAGGACTTTTATAAATATCTCAGAACCTCAATACGCGATGCTCATTAATTGGTACATACAAAGAATATGTTGGTAAATGGTTAGGTACTGTACTTACAGAAGTACCACGCTGGCCAATTGGGCATGTATTAGGTTATTGGGCAGATGAGAAAAAAGGGTTCCTCAAACATGCATGAATAAAACCATACAGAACCCATGTGAACTTAATATGTGGAATTCTCAAAATAATGGGGAAAAGTCTTTAACAAAGCTACACACAGTTCCTTTGTAGCAATTTGCCCTTTTCTTGCCTTTTAAACTTGACTCTAGTTTAGCAGTATCACCTCAAACACAGTGTTTTATTAAATATACATTCCCGACAAACAGCAGTTAGTCCAACCATGACACTTGAATTAATGATCATATTTTTTTCCAAAATTCTCAGATTGCGGAGTAAAAGCTGTTACGGATTCTGTGACAATTTCATTTTGCAGTTCTCAAAAAGCCATTTGTATATTCACAGTATTTTCACAAATAATAATTGTATTCAGTCATGTTTATGTGTTATTTACATATTCAGTACAAGCGTGTGTGTGTTTTATTTTGGAAAGCGTTGTGTATATATGACATAAGAGGAGGATTTCAAAATAAAAGTTCTGCCCTGAAGGATGTACACAACAACAAATATGTTAACTGTAACGATTTTGTCTGGTATTCTGCTATGATGCACTGGTTTTGTAAAAGGCTTTGTATTGAATGGGACATGTGTGGATTTGCAAATAAACATCATTTTGTATTCAAACCACTTTATTTTCATTATTTTCTCCATATTGCAAAATTATACTGTTAAAAATACTGTTTTTCAGGGCTGGTGTAATAGAGCTGGATAAGATTTCTGTTGGGGGGGATACAGTCAGAGACCAGACTGAGATGATTTGGACAAAGGTGACAGTCAAATATCTCAGTTGCTCTGAACTTGGCTGCAGTTCCTGTAATGTCCTGATGAGGCGTCACTGCTCTGTGTTCAATGTACTCACAGTCCAAGGTTGAATGAAATCCAATAATGGTGCACCTGAAATACATAAAATGAAATAGATAAATAGGTTCCGCTAAAATTCTGAGGCATAGGTATTTTAGAGAGAAAAAAGATGTAGTGACCATTGCCAAAAAAAAAACCCAAAAAAAACACCCTGTTGAATCAATATTTTTTTTATATTTACAGCAAAAAATCATAACGTTAAATTAGGACCATTTTGTATACCCTTTAAGCGCATATGTGGACATTGCCAAAAAAACCCCCCCCCAAAAAAACACCCTGTTGAATCAATATTTTTTTTATATTTACAGCAAAAAATCATAACGTTAAATTAGGACCATTTTGTATACCCTTTAAGCGCATATGTTTTCTTGGCGTACACTCTGTAATTCTCCCTCCTGCCTGTGGGGGGTGGTACTCACTGGGGACACTGCGGTGTGATCTCTGGGCGGTCCGTAGACCTTGCAGGCTCAGTCGGGGCACAGAGGACCTGACGGGACCAGGACGGACCCCTGCATTAAACTGGGACTCTCTCAGCAGCTTCTTCACTGACTCCTGTGTACTGTGAATCCTGGGCTCTGATTGGTCCAGAGGAGTTGGAGGAGGCGGAGTCGGTCTGCAATTGGATGACAGGAACATCTGCACAAGAAAAAGGGGATACTTTTGATTCTGACCCTTAGACTTCATAAGGCAAATCATTACTCAGTGCTTAGTATGTAAGATAAGAGAACCTTTGTTTGTCCCACAGTGGGGAAATTCCAGTGTTGCAATAAAGAGTTCAAGAACAACAGGAAAATAGAAACAGCCAATCAAAACAGACTTAGACTTAACCAATCCAACTAGAATTTTAGAAATACTTTGAATAGAATTAAGATACAAAAAGGTGTGTGTGCTGCGACCAAACCAATGTGCCATCCTGCAGAACAGTGCATGAACAACAACATTAAAATGCATGAATATTTTGCTAATATACCTCTAAGTGTGCGCTCACACTTGTACGCCGATCATATCAAAATTGTGACCTGGAATTAAACCGGGAATAGAATAGGACCAAACGGGGAATAGAATAGGACCAAACCAAGGCTACATCAGGCCAAAACTAGGCCCAAACCAGGACCAAACAAGGACGAGTGAACGCACTTTTAATTATCCACAGATGGGCTTGTGTTGTGTTTTCTATTGTAATAAATGTATAATAGGCTTCATTGATGTAGACCAATCAAATTCTGAAATGCAACGTATTTATCCCTCAGATCCAGTAGTTGTCTCTGTGCGTTTCCCTCTCTGTTTTCCCTCCACATGTGTAAAGTGGTAATTACAGGAGGCTGATTACAAAGATGGTTCAGAGCAGGGGGAGGCAGAGTTCATGCAGAGGACACAGCTGTATGAAATATTCTGAGAGAAGTTGGCCTGGCTTTGATCACAGCGCTTCTGGTGAGGTTTTGGTGAGGGAAGCTGTGATCAAAATTCTACTGGTTATGCTATGTGATCAAATATTCAGGAAAAATATTTTACTAGGCTAATGTCTGGAATTAGGGATTTTAACTGCCAAGCTGTCATCGTACAATTTTATTTTCTACATGTTTTGACGCGATACTTTTTAAAGCACAGAAATGAGTTATTTTTAGCTTCAATCCATCTCACTCTGACAATTTAACGGGCACTATATGAGTCCCTTAAATGCTATAGTGTCATGTAAACAATCTATTTCATGATTTGTTTTACCAGGGATTTGGCCTTGCGCAGTTTGTAATGGGCATCGGTCAGTGTTTTGCTTCCGAGCTCTGGTTTGGACGAGTAGACGGTGGAGCTGTTACACTTTGATGCTGGTCTTTGGGTTTTCCTGCAAAGAAACAGTTGTAAAATAAAGTGGAACATCATGATCCTGGAAATATTGGTATTGATATAAATATGAGTATTGTAGTATTTTAAAGGCAATTGCAATTTGATAAAATAATAAATTAAATTAAAAAAAATTGTGTTGGACAATCTTGGGGATTAAACTTAAGTTACGGTTAATACACAGCAGATAGAGGTTAAGATACCATTAATACCGGCATACTGAGGCTGAACGATTTGGAAAAATATACATTTACGATTTTTCTGACAAGTTAGTTCACATTTTAAATGCAGCCAGAGGAACTGACAAAAACTGAAATATGAAGTGACAATTAATACTAGAATCACATCTCAGAATATGTTTGTACACATCTAAACTACAGGATTAGCAGTTTTATGCAGAATAAGGCAGGATATTTTGTTGTTTTGTGGAGGAAAATATGGTATTGCTATTTGCTAATTGCGTCCATTCAAATTGTAATTTCGATTTGATTGCAGTTAATTTTTCAGCCCTACTGAGTACCTTCATGCAGGTAGATAACATGATTTACATTTGCCTTGTTGCAATGGTAAATGCTGTGGACATTTTTCCTTGCGAGTACAATAAAGTATAAAGTTTGCAAGACCTATGGTGAGTAAAGGTTTCATACATAACCCAACTTAACTTCCTTGTTCACTCACGTTGTCCAAGCTTCATCCACAGAGTGCGGGTTGTCCAGGTAGTTGAACCGTACGATATCTCTGGGTCTGGGGTCTGCGTCTCTCCATGGAGGCAGAGACAGAGACGACCTGTTGGTTTGTTTCTGTTTTCTCGTGCAGCTGTTGTTGGACTCAGGACGAGGTTCACTGAGGAGGGCATCCTCTAAACACAGTTCTTCATGAGGACTGTTCGCTGTGGGCTGGTCTGTGCTCTGCTGCTGCTGCTGGCTCCAGAAGGTCTGAAGGAGAGAATACACAAAACTATGAGATGGGACAATTAAGAGACAGTCATATTTACTATTTACTTTATGTAAAACAATGCTAATGCAATGCTTATCTGCCATCCCACAAAAAGGATTGTATGTATACATAAATATTTACTTTTTTGAGCAATATTATTTTGAACAGTAATATTGAGTAACTTTATTTGTATTTTTTTTTATTTAACCTATGTTCCACTAAGAATCTTTTTAAAGGGAGTCCTGGCTCCAGAGGGGACACTATGGCACATATTTTGAGGAAACTTACAGACGAGCACCAATAGCCCTCAATAGGAGTAGCTACTCTGCTAAGCTCTTGCATAAGATAGCTACATGTTTCGAAAGACTAACTTTTACTTTCAAATACTATAGTTTATTACATTCTCCAAACCTGCATGGCTGCACTCCGGATCCTCTGCACAGTGGAGATGTAGTGTCTTTTCCACACATTCTCTTCAAACTGAGTCGGGCTGAAGTCCAGAAACCAGCCTCTCCTCAGACACTTCACCATCCACAGCTGGTCCAGGTCCACTATGTTCTTCCACCGCCAGCTCACCTGAACAAGGCAATATTTATAAAGTTCATCATTAAGCCAATAATGCGAACGAGGCAAAGATTTGCCTATCCATAGGAAGGTAGATGAAAGTCTAGCACCGTTGCCATAGCAATTAACTATTCAAAACAAAATATAGATTTTGAATGGGCAAGTCCTGAAGATATAACATATAATCAGGAAGCTGAAACCCATGAATGTATATTAGTAATAGTAGTTTAAAATAAGCATCAAGTTACTGAAGCACTGGCTGACTAACTTGTTAATATTTATTTTTAATTTATATTTAATAATGAAATAATTTGCTTCTAACTGAATGTGCTCATACTGGTATTCACAATTAATACACAAAATAAAAGGATGAATAATATAACAGTTCATATTACTCAAGCAGAGCGAAGGTGTTGTGTGATAAAATTACTTTGATTTGAGTGTGTACCTGTGCGCAGCGGCTGAGACTGCGGGGGTCCAAAAAGGAGAAGATGTAGAGACAGAGGGCGCGGGGCAGCATGCAGGTGAAGTCTGCGGCCTGTAGGGGGAGCCGTCTGCTCAGAGTGAGGTTGAGGAGCATCAACTGGTCTAAAGAACAGCTCTGGATCAGGTCCTGGAGGATGGTCTTCTTCTGACTGTCTGTCCACATGGAAAACTGTGCACAAGAACAACTTAAACATGATTAATCAGATCAAATCAAAAAGGGTATTTAGGACACTTACCCATTTCAACAAAAGAACTCGCCTCTCTTCAAAAAGCTGGATATAAAGACACAGAAGTTAGTATCCAAACATTCTCTTTACATATTTTAAAGGCCATGGAAGTTTTCTTGATTTTACTAGGGATGGGACAAAATCTCCTGCCACAAGACATCACAAGATAGAATTGCCAGAGGTTTGTGTTTGCATTTGGTTCGGACAAATTTAATGCTTGAGAAGCTATAATTCCAAAACTGAGAACTAAATCACACAATTTATGTTTTATGTATTTATGTATTTCCCATCTCATCTTGTGTCTCGTCCCATCTCTAGATTTTACACAATCCATGTCAAGCTAAACATGTTTGTTTCCCTCACAGAAAGACTAGTCAGCTGCATTGGACTGATCTAATGCCCCTGGGATCATTATCAGGAGCAGGGGGCAAACGGAACGGACAAGGGCCCTTCTCCAGATCTGAAGACTGGAGCACCTAGAGGGAGGATTTCATCTTTTGTGTCTGCATTTTATGTTGAATAAAGTAAGAGATACATTTTTTACAACAGCTACTCCAGTCTCTACTATTATTGTCCTATATCTGTTTGTATTTGTAATTTTTAAGAGAAATCTGTAGACAATGTAAAATTTGGCAAACAGCTAATATAGATAAATACAAGTGCATGACATATTGACATCTAGGAATTGTAGATGTTAATATAACTAACTATACTACTAAAACTCATGATAAAGTCTATGAAACTTGTGTAAACTCTAATTCAAAAGGAAACATCTTGTGCTCTGTTGGATCTAGGCCAGAATGTTCCTTACAACTTCCCGAGTCAAACATAAACTAACATCTGATAAGGCTTTGACGGGACCGACTTTTCTCAACATTAAATATTTTTCTACAGCTCTGTGACCTCATCTCTGATTGGTCAACCGTATCCTCTCCTGTGATTGGTTGGTACCTGGCTGTTGGAGGGTGTGTGGTGCAGTGGGGTCCATGCACTTCTCTTGGTCTGCAGTTTGGCACTGTTCACGGAGGTCTTTGGAGCATGTGGCATCTTTCTGCAAAAGCTATAGATCAAAACATATTTACATAACTTATATATGCATAAACATTACTGCAGTTTAACTTTCATTTGAGAATAAATAAATCATAGTTTCTTTCAAGCCTGAACCAAAAGCCTGGAGGAATGTACATATACTGATGTTATGTAACTGTGCTTTCATCTTTCTTCTATCTAAGGATTTAAACTTTGGCAAAGTATAGGGTAAAAGTAAAGGGTCTTGGACAAAAAGATGTTTTCATGTTTTGTTTTGTTAACAGTTTGTCCCAAGACAAGTTTGAGGTGAAATAAGTAAAAGGACATTATTATAAAAAATGACAAATATTAGGATGAGCACTTCCACCGCAGCTTTAATTACAAATACTACTTTTGATATTAGCCAGTTTTACACCTTTTTTGGTAATGTTTAGACTGTTTACTTTTTAACCAAGAGTTGTCCAAACAAGTTGCGTTGTGATGTGACAAAATTTGCATAATTTTTCACCAGACGACCTTTTAGCCACATTAGACTGGAGAGAGTAATATCTACTTTCTGAACTGAAGATGATCGTGATGTATCGTTTCTGGCTGTGACATGAGAATTCTGTCCTACGTATGAAGTGTTCAGAAAATGTTGACATATACATTCAGTGTGCTGTCAAAAACATACGACCTGAACAACTTAATAGAGAAAATGTATTACTTTCTGTTACTGAACCAGCCTTAAAGGGCCCATATTACTCTATTTTCTGATCTATGTTATAATACGGTTTCCTCATCACAAACAGACCTGGAGTTGTGTTTTGTTTCATTCACACATGTTTAACACACAAACCCTGCATATTTACACTGAGTTCTTCTCTCAAACAGAAAACACTCTGTTCCACCTGGTGATGTAATGTGGTAATACAGGAAGGAATACTCCACTGTGTTTTTAAACTCCATACACCTTCACCAGAATCATTTGGATCATTTCAGCCCTGGAATTGCCAATCTCTACTGAACTAAAGGTAAAAGATTGCTGCTAACATGAAAACTACCGCTTCATGACATCACAAGGTAGAACAGAGAATTTTAAACTTTGGAGATGAAGACAGACTAATAATAAAGGGTTACTGAAACATGTGCGAATGAAACAAAACACAACTTTGGGTATGATTTTGATGAGATAACAACATGTAACATGGCTTAAAGCTCACAAGAGTCAGTTTTGTGTAATATAGAACCTTTAACATACGATAGAAGCCACCACAAAACTTCCCTGTTCCCTGTAGGACAAGGCTGTATCTGGGACAGTCCAACACACGTCAGCGGTATTCAACTCACCATTAGTCGTCCCGGAGCAGACAGAATAAATCCACTGTGTCCCTGTGCATTCCCCGAAGGTTTTGTGTCTCTTAAGTCTTTTCCATTATCTCCCAATGCCGTGTGTGTGTGTCCCAGTGTGGAGTTTACCTGTGGCCATGGAAACAAGACAGACAGAGGGAGGGGGTGATGGGTGCTGTCACATGCAGAAGGAGGGGGAAAGACAGGGAGGGAGAAGGGAAGGAGAGAGGGAGAGGTAAGAAGTTGGGAGAAAGGAAAGATGGAGGAGAGAGGGAGAAAGAGGGTTGAGGTGGAGGGGAAAAGATTGGAATAAGGGAGAGAACCAAGGGGAAAAATGTGAAGGAGAAAGTTAGAAAGGGGAATGGAGGGACAGGGGATTAGAACAAGACAAAAATATATCAGAGGGAGAAAAGAGTGACAGAGTGGAGGGAGGAGAGAAAGAGAAGGCGAGAGAAAGTTGAGATGGAAAAAGATATATATGTGGGAGGCTGCGAGAGGAAGGAATAGAAAGGAGAGATAGAGTGTGAGAGAGGTTGGGAAAAAGATAGGAAAGTGCTAGGGGTACAAGAGAGGAAGAGGGTAGAGAGAAAAAGAGAGAGGCAGAGAGTGGAGGGAGAGGGAAGACAAGTGCAGGCATCAGTGGCTAATGATGACAAATGTAGTGCACGAGGTCTGACTCTGTAAATGACCAGGACACAGCAGGATTCTGGCTCTCGCCCAAAATGAATTGGAATAACATTAAATAGCTACTATAATAATTTTTTGGCAAATTTGCGGAAAGGGTTTTGCACCATAAAATTTAATTAACTTACAACAAAGAATTGTATCTAGTGTGTTCAGTTCAAAATAGTGCAGCGTAAAAAACAAAATCTAATATCTGAAATTAATTTGTCGTCTCAAGCTTGTCTGTTACTAAAAACTATGGGCCTTAGATGGGGTGATTCATACATTTTAATGCAGCTATTTAGGTAAGAATGGGATACCTACTGACAGTGCAATGACATTTTACAACTTTCTATGCTCATTTTATGAAAACATCTTCAATATGATGCCATTTTGCTTAGATCCAATTAGATTCATAATCCAATTAGATTAAAGTGGAAATAAATAGACCTAATAATAATGCATATTTTCTTAGTACGACGTTTTTGTTAAACTTTGTGACACTTTAGTAAATCCACATTAGGCCTGTAGTAACCTTTCTGGTCAAACAAATGCACTGGACTGGCAGGTTTTTCCGCTCGTAATCCGTCTGTTGTGTGGCTGTATAAGCGCTTTTTCGGCCTATTTCGAAGGCAGCCGGCTGAAAGTCTCACCCAGCAGGCGCAGAAGTTTCCCATTCAAAGCGCTGAAAGCCTGCTCCTCGTCTTCGGATGGGCGGTCGCGCACAACACACTAAAAACCTGCTGTGAAGCGCGAGAGAAGGACGTTGCGTTACACACACGCACCGCCGGAAATAAGGATAGTGTTGTTTCAAAATAAAAGCACCACAGCATTTTATTGGTTAAATGCCGATTTATGATCTTACAGCCTATAAACCAGTGGTTGCCAAATATTTCACATCAAGTATCATCAAGTAATATTTAGATTTCCAAGCACCACAAATTCTACATCTGGCCTAAATTAGTGCTAAAAGGGTAAACAAATCAGATGGAACCAGCCAGGTCTAAAATGAAACTAAACCATGGATAAGGAAGTTCTAAATAGTGATACAACCACATTAAGACAAAACACTCATATATTTGTCTCTCAAACGGCAGACGGCCACCCACTGTACATGTGCCACAGTTTGAGAAACACCGCTTTAGACCAAACAGTAGCATTCTGACGTCTGAAGCTCTTGAAACTATTGTGCATCAGTTTGAGTTTTTTCACTCAACAGCCCACGGCACGACTAACAGACATCTTAACTGACTGAATGGAGAACATAATGCTATCAGTTAATCTACACCTAATTAGCTAAGAGGCCCCTAAACAATAAACACAAGAGCCGAGCCTGCTGTAGCCCAGAGGTCAGACAGAGGTGTTATGTGAATGGGTTAATTGCCTCAGGTACTGGGGGCCCAGACACATAGGTCTCATTACAATTAGTCTCAATAAATACACAAGAACAAACAAAGCAATAAATGATGTTAAGTTTCACCAATGATTGATGAAAAAATAAATAAAAATAAAATAAAAAAATATTTCTCACCATATATGTTGAGAATAGCCAAGTGCTGCATTTGTGACATAGCAAAATGGAGCTAAAATTATTCTGTCAACTTTGGGTGCAGTTCTATCCTGGACCTACACATTAAAACATTAGATGATTTGTGGTTATTATTTTAAAAAAGGATAACAAAAAGGAAGTTTGCTTTTTATCGATGTATTTTGAAAGCGTTAACCGGAAGCTCTGTAAAAAGTACCGCCGGCCTGACGCAGAGCAGAGCCGGGAGGAGATGGAGGAGGGGTCCGGAGGAGAGCGGCCGATCCGCGGGAGGAGGCGAGGGGACGTTCACTCATTGTTATCAACTCGCACAGCAGCGGAGACCTCGATACTACACGTGGATTTCTCTTAAAACATTCACGTAAGATTATGTTTATTCTGTTGTTTTTTCTCTCCGCGCGTACGTCTGGCTAAATCCAACCCGTGAGCCTCCGTCGCTGCACCGACTCGCCGCGCTCTTTACGCCGGTAACAGCGCTCCTTCCCCGGCTACGTTTGCCACGCTCACTATCAGTCAGGATGAAGAACCGTCATCTTTTGTTTCTGACGCCCTGCTTTGATGCCCGTATCATTAATTACACGTTGCTTGGTCATTAAACGCTTATAAGAGTGAGGGGACCCGAAAATCAGCCGTTATACGCGCGGAGTAAAGGTAAAAATAGCTGATTTCATTGGGAATTTAATTGAATTGACTGCTCGGAAGTGAGGAGGAGCCCCGGGTCATATGTACGGGAGGAACAGGTATGCTAACTGCAAGGCGAAATTAGCAGTGCACGTCAAAACATTACGGGTTTCGGTTGATTATTATTATGGAATAGATGCAGGTGCGGGTAGAAAGGCAGTATGCAAAGCGTATATGAAAATACAAGGGTAGGTTTGGCTTGTCACTGAAGGACATCCGCTGCTCCGCGGTCGTAGGGTGTAGCCTGCTGCTGTGATGGAAAATGAGACGAACACGGTGTTACTGATTGGAGTGACTGTTTTCTCAAACCACGTGACTTTTATAGAAAATATGGTAAAATGTAACAGTGTAAAATAATAAGTGAACCTTGTATGAAACTTTTCACTGTCCTTATTACAGCGTGTGATATTAATAATGCATATCGTTTACCTTACAAACCATTGAAATGCTACACCTCCTCCTTAACTAACTGTCAAAAAATCAGTTTTTTTTTTGGAAATAAATGACGATGTGGTGGTTGATCAGGCAAAATAGATTTAATTACCCAATAAATATAATTAATTGTAAATGCTGCTAATTGTAGATGCTTTTCTGATCTGATTTTTCTACAACATCTAATTGATTTAATTGTTTCATTTAGTTCCATTCATTCTGTTTAGTGTTTTATAATAAAATGATTATAAATACTTTTACCAAATATGGAAATCTATAAATGTAATTGCTTTGGTCAGAGGTTTATTTTTCACTAAAATAATACTGCAAATTCCACCAAAATTAATCATGTAAGTTATTAAATAAGACATAAAGATTGTGTTCTTTCTACAGGGGTTGGCCATTGTCTCTGTCAGACGCCCATCATTGATCTGAGCTCTGTGTCAGCGCAGGGTGGAGTATCTGCAGCCGCTCTTGTGTGATGGAGTTTTTTTGACAAAGCCATGGATGCTGCCGGTTTGAACCATGGCCACACTAAACCTCACATTTCAACGCAGACTGCTTCTGTGTGAAGTGAAGAGACTTCTGGACATTCCTTAATATTTCCTCTCAGTAACAAACCAAGATCTTTAGCTGCAAAGGCCAGTCATCATGGGTCTCCTTTGGGTGCTGTCCATCTCCATGCTGGCAGCCTGTGTGGCCATTCCAATGGACGCGGCCGCTGGAAGCCACAGCCTCTTCACCTGTGAACCAATCACCCTCCGCATGTGCCAGGGTCTGCCTTACAACGCTACCTTCATGCCCAACATCCTCAACCACTACGACCAGCATACGGCTGCGCTCGCCATGGAGGTAGTGCCCTTTATACACTGTGTTATGGTCCTCACATAATGTTAATTTTGTTGTAGCCAAAGCATTTGTTTAGGTTGGGTTTTTAAATAAGCTTTGAATTTATTTAAACAGATTTGCTATAACTGCCTTCACTCTTTGATTTCCAATGAACTGATCACTTTCGCCATTTATTTAACCAATATTAATTAAAATATTTAGCAAATATTTTTGTAGCACTCAGTAAATACCTACAGTGTCTTTTCTGCCAAGACTTAACTTAACACAGCTTTTGAAAGCACCATTTGCTTTTTAATGTTGATATTAGAGATAAAGCGATATATCGGTTGGCCGATATATCTGCCCGATATTTGAACTTTTTAGTGTATCCGCTGTTAGCCTTATATCTTCAGCATAGGCTGATATTTTGTTTTGGTCAATCTGCTGCCTAAAAAATACACACCAAGCTTTATATTAACTCTTTAATACGAAGAGATAGCTGCACAAAGCGTGACTACACAGCTCTCTTAAAGGTTTGTGGTAAAAAATGGCTTGGGGGGAGTTTGTAGTAAATTTTAAATGCATAATATGGGGAAAATAATAATTCTAAACGATCACTATCGGCATCGGTCATGAAAAAACCCATATCAGTCGATGTCCAGTTGACATACAACTGATGAACCCTTTGGCCCAATACTTCTTGTTAATGTAACAGTTATAGCCATTACCATTGATTTAATACTGTACTTACCTCAAGCAAATTGTTTTAAATGAATCTAGCTGAACCTCAAGACACTTACTCGAAATCTAATCTATTCAAATAAAATCTATTAATTTAATCCAGAATTTTGTATTTCTTAAAAAGATACACCTTTTCATATTGCCTGTTTGGGTATGTCGCTTGAATATTGCCCTTGACGCATACATAATTGTCAAGCGCTAAGGTCAGAAATGTTTTATTAATGTTCCTTCGCCATTCAGTCTCCTATCACAAATTGTATCTCACTTTGTGAAGGCTTTATATTTGACTTGTGCGTTTTTGACATCATTTTATGAATAATAGTGTAGATTTTGATGGTTGGGGGACATTTAACAGTTAACCAGGGCTGGAGGCATATTTGACTATAATTCATGGCGTGTACAATGATGGATGTTAAGATTATATCAGTACGAAGAAGATAAATGGGCAATGGCTATTTTTGGTGGTCAGAATTCTCTACTTAATACTATTATTTTTCATGGCCATATCAAACATCGATTTCTATACATACAAATGCATTTTGATAGATCAGTGAATAGACATTTTTCCATTTCCGTCCTGGCACAAAGCACCATTTTAAAGGGCATCTATATATAAGAAACAGGAAGTATGTGGGGAGAGTGCATGTACCTCTCCAAAACAACTGCATTTTCCATTTTATTCATGTGGGCAGGCCTCAGCTAGAAGGTCAATTAGTAGAGCCATTCTTCTAAAACAGGGAAGTTGCCAGGTAGTAGGGATGTCACAATACTAAAATTTCTATCTTGATTTTGATACTAAATAATAGACTACTACTGCTTGGGTAAATGCTGATTCCGATACCACGACGATAATAATAATGCCTTATATCTGTGTAATCCCTCAGTCGTCCAGGTTGGTTCCATAGCGGTCCATGGGCGTGTGCTAGATTATGTGGGTCTATACTTGTTCTGATATGCTCAAATGAGTATCTAGTTTCAATACTAGTTTTTGTATCGATTAGTGTCTGACTTTTGATACTTTTGACAACCCTAATCACAAACATAAGTGATTTTATTTACTTATTTATTGTTCATTTCTGTCCTGTGAATGTGACTGTTATAGTTCTGATACCTGCTCAAATGAGTATCTTCTTTCGAAACTAGTTTTAGTATTGCTTATTATCTGATTTTTGATACTCTTGACAACCCTATCAGGTAGTAACTAGTTAAGCAGCTGTGTTTTTGGGCACGGCAATGTATCAATTTTGCAAGTTAGAAGCTCTTTGTGGGTTGGGGATTGGTCTCGACTATTTGCCCAAACAATCTGTGTTTAGTTTTAGTATTTGACTGGAACTAAACTGTTGTAACCAAAACTGACAGTCACAACTAGTTCTTAAGTGCTTTAGGACAGTTGTTTTGACAATGGACATGCCTCTTGACATGTGATACTTTTACTTTTACTTGAATTTGATCTGTAGTTTTCTCCCATTTGTCATGAACACCACCTCCCACTAACACTACTAGTACAAGTCTGAACACACTAACCTACTTTAATTTAACGTTTCTGGCTTCAGGGCACAGAGAGTATTATCAAAACATCAAGCCAAAAATTAAGTTTTAATATTTGTTCCTGAAGGCCTCGAGCTTTGTTCATAATTTAAAATGGTTGTGTTGTCTCAAAGCTATGGGGAGGGAAAAAATGCATATCTTGACTTGACGTTCTCCCGATAACAATGATTACAAGAGCTGTGCTTAAACATGCCTGTCCTGATTGAGGTTGTAGTATTGAAATGATAATAGTATAATTTTTATACGCTAGTTTTAAACATTTCAGGACAAGTTTCTGTTCCTTTTAATGATTTATTTTCTGCTTTTTCAACAGTTTTGTTACAGACAGTATACTTGATGTAACTTGATATTCTAATGTAGCTATAGAGAAGTCACAATATAAAATAGAGATAGACCCATATTGATAAGTTTTAGGGTATCGGTTATCAGCCTCAGATCTCCAACAGAGGCCGATATTTTGTTTGGACCAACCAGATGCCTAAAAAACAAGAATAACGTTTTATTTGAGCACTTTTGTGTGAAAAGGGCACTGCACAAAATGCCACTACACTGTTCTTTTATATCCAGTTTGTAGTAAAACAAGGCTGTGGTGGATAAGTTTCTACTAAATTCAAGTTTGATAAATTGTGGAAAATAATCAAAATCTGCCTTAAATATCGGCCCTAAATGTTGGCAGAGCTCATCGGCCATCTGTTGATTTGGATTCAAAACAATCAGTATTGGCATCAGCTATGAATAAACCCATATCGGTCGATTTCTAATAAAAATTTTTTTAACAATTCTCAATTGACACCACGACCAAACAACAGCAAAGTCCTTAATTTACTTTTATTCGTAATAGATCACTGTTGCAGTTTTTCATGAAAACAAACTTTATGAATTGAAAATGAGACATGGAATGACTTATTTTTGCATATAAAATTCTCCCTGTTATTGTTTTTTAGTATAACTTGGTATAACTTACTGTGACCACCTGAATAATCATAATTAAAGGTTAACCGAGTAGTTTGGACATCCTTAAATGTAGCTATCTTCAAAACAACATTTTTATTGTATATTGTTAAATGTTAAATGTCCCTCTTTAGTCAACACTCTACAGTTCCTGCCCCACAGCATTTTAGCCCACTTTTACATAACAGGCTTCCAGACAGTGGCTAAACTGTAAGAGGCGATTACTGCTCTCTGTTGCTGGATTAGGGCTTGTGTTTGGCTTAGTTTTATTGTTTGGATTCCTCAGATTATGTAGATTTCCAGTTGACAGTTAAAGCCGGGTTATCCTCTTTCAAATCTCTGACATTTAAACTCAATCTCAGAGCAGATGTATCACCTCGTTAGCCTAAGCCGACTTCGAGCAATCATCGACCCAGCTCCCACCAAATGGCATCCTCTGCTCCGTTTGCTGGTCGGAAATCTAAATTTATCCGTGTTTATCCTGTTGCCCAGTGTCAAATTTCCACTATAACTTCCATCACCGGTCCCCCTCCGAGGCTCCGACCTCACTCCACATAGGCCTGTCACGATAATTACTACATCGACTTATAATTAAATATACAATAGAAAGAACTATACAGATCCAGGTGCAAAATGTATTGTGTGTACCTTTTAATTGCACTCTTACTTTTTGTAGTATTAAGCCCATATGATGAACACTTGAACTGTGGTTAGTTGAATAATTAACCTAAAAAACACATTATAGATAAAAGAACTAACTGCTAAAGTGCTACATTATGATATTTGTTTATTTATTTTTGTTTATTAATTTATTTATTGCCACATTTTTTACAATACGGTACACAAAAAAGTTCTCTGGGATTCTCCTGCTTTAGGGCATACACAGGTATTGTAGTAGTAGTAAGTACTTTCAGTAATATTGTTTATTGTGATATTTTCCTGTAGCGATATATCGTACTTCAAAATGTTTTTGAGCCTTGCTCCACAGGCCGGGTAACGGAGAGGTACCAGCTGGTGACCTATGCCATCGTACAGACACCAGAGGAGAGGCAGAGGGCCGTGTGTTGTGAAACTCTGGGATTATGTAACCTCTGAATCTGCCCTGCCCAGATCAGGACAACAGCTGTGATACACACTACTACCCTGCTCCTGTGATCATTCAATGCCCAATTTTATTTAAAGATTTACTATGTAACTTTTCTGGTGGAGGGTCTGCGACATGCGTGTCTCCATGGTGATGCTATTGCTTTGCCTGGAATGTCTCACACTGTAGTTATCCTGGACAGGAATTCACACATTAATTCAAAGGAAATGTACAGTCGAGTTGGAAAATACAGGGAAAATTGAATTTCATTTCTTCTGACCGCAGTTGCATATACTTTTGCAATTTATGTTTTAAAATCATGATTCAAATAACAGTGTTGTTTTAGGACATTTCCAGAAGCATCAACATTTGAAAGATGAAACTGAGCTATTAACGGCTAAACTAATATAAGAAGAACGTGTGTATGTTTGTAGAGGTCTAACTAAAGAGGTGGCACATTTTACACCAGAGAAAGAGTATATCTTACAGGAGGTCTATCAAGACATTTGCTTGTAATATGTTATCTCCTTTGATGTACCCACTGTTAACAATTCAAAATATCCCAAAAGATTAGGGTCAGTTTAAGTTCAGGGTTGTTTTTCTCCTCTCCTAATTAACTGCTCATCGTTAAGGGAATATTTAAAGAAGTAAGGCACATGTGGTGTAGTATTTTATGCAGTCAACTTAATTGGCCAAAATGGCTAGTTTTCACTTGGTTATACTTTTGATAGTTTACTTTTTTTGTTTATATTGATGTATTAGCGTTTGTTTTGTTCTCATTTTTCTAAATGAGAAACTAGGACTGGCCATTTCTTTCCTCATGTGGATCAAAAATTATTTTCAGTTTGATTTGATTTTGACAAATTTTTCCATTTAACTAAAAATATATGTCAAATTTCTTCCTCCAAAGTCTAAACTCTGCTCCAAACCACACTGGCTGTAGACCCCTCAATTAAAATGGCCCAAACATATCACTGACGATGAGTAAACTAATGATCTGAAATCTCAGTCTCAATTAGAATTCTATTAATTGCACACCTGTATGAGAAACTGTATTTTCTGGAGTGGACTTGTAAGTTACAGCTCCACTGCAGAAAATACCTAACAGGTCCATAGCTTTGGTGTTGTTGGTTTCCGGGCGTTTCATCCTTGTGTGGGTTCCGGTGCACAGTCTGTGCTCTCCCGTTTTTGATGGTGTTCACTTCCATTAGTCATGGCTCCACCATTAAGACTCTTTTAGCGTCTGCAATCGCTCATCGGGTTTTGGAAAACTCATGGAAAAGGTTTCAACTGAACAAGAATGTGGCTCTGTTTGGCTGCTGTTTTCTGATCCACTTCATGGGAGAATTTAAAGCTTCTAAGATGTTGAAGGCGACCAAATGGGAATTGACAGTTGATTTGAAAGAGAATTAGCTGGAGTGAATGGCCATGATAATGATGATGAATGCCCCACACCATGGAGAAACCGCACTTGGACGAGGACCAGCGCCTGCCGTCTCGGAGTTTTGTCTTAAACCTCCTGGAGTGGTGTTCTTTGGGGTTTCTTTAACATGTCAAGCTTTCATGGCCTATTGAATGTTTTGGGTAAAGTGGGAGCAATTTGTCTTGATATCGTTATAAACTCTATTTTATTGTCGCTACGAGGTTATTCTCCAATCACTAGCTGCTCTTCTGCCCATGACCATTTTTCATCTGCTGACAGGACTAGCCTCCCCAAGCCTGAAACTCAAGTCGATTTCTCTGCTCAGAATCTGTCATTGTTTAGCTGTCTGCTGACAAAGAAAGCAATTTCAAAACAGGATTTTGTGTTGTGCAGCTCATCCTTGCTGACCGCCAGATGACCTCGCCATCGAAGTGGGACAGAGCCTTGAGGCTGGGAATTGGCTATTTCTGTGCCACAATGATACTGTGCCATATTCACATCACACGTGGCATCATGGTGAATAAAGCCGACATTACAAAACATAGAAGACATTAACCTGGCTCGCTGTAAAACTAGGGTGGCTAGATTAAGCTCAGTCAAATTGAAAACACAATTTCATTTGTCATAATTGGAAAATCGCAAAGACTGCAATTATTTAACTTCTTCTACAAATAACTACAAACTCACTCTAAAACCCTTGAAATTCCACAAGGCTGCAAAAGTGGATTAATGCAATATATCTTAAATGGTCAAGAGCCTTTTTAAGCTCGTATGCATCTAAATCTAAAATGTATACTATTTATTTGAAAATGCTGAAAGCTTTGACATTTTCTATTTTGGTGGCTTTTACATTTTTGTAGAAGAACAAGCTGCAGAGGCAGACAGAAAGCTGGAGATCGTTATTGCTTTAGTCTGATAAGAGCGTTTACATAGAACCCCAGCCAAGCCACAAATCACTTTGATAGAAGTGAGATAAAACATGAGTCATACATAAATGTTGATATGAGGGGATTCACTCCAGAAAAATCTCAGTTTCTCATCTACTATCTGTGGAGTTCAACGTGATACAAAATTGGGGCTGTTTTTTTTTTTTTTAAAAACATTTAAATGGTCCTCAAAATGGCACCTTTTAACAGGAGGTTGAAACCCACGAATATAGTTTAGTCATCTGTTGCTTTTAACCTGTCAGCTCTCATTCCTCTCCATTTTCTCCTATACTCTGGATCTCAGGTTCACAACACGTCCTGATAAAGTGTGTCATATTACCCCTGCTATACAGAATAACCCAGATACTCCACCCTGTTCTGTGTGAAAGGCTTTATGAAGAACAAAAGAGGTGTAAGTTTCACTAAAATGCTGATGAAGCTCTCTGACTGTGCGTAAAGCTACAAAAAGTAAAGCATTTTAGCTAGCTCTTTGTTTTTTTGCTAGTGAAGATGTTTCCTGGCACTACACGCACTCATAATATGCTCTGATAAGTCCCAGTCAGCGTGACCCTAGTTTTAAAAGACCTCATTGTTTATCTAATGTCCAACACGATGTTTATTGGCGGTACGAGTAGAGAATCCTCAGACTTATCCAGCCAACTCCAAACACAGAGATGTTCCACTGTCAATGCTTTTTCAAATTGTCCCTTAGCAGTGAATGACACGGCTGACTATCCTCCAACACCACAGCAACCCCCCTGCACCTCCTCCCTTCTCTTTTGTCCTCCCCCCTCCCCCGTTCGCACCGGTCGCCCAGGAAACGCTCCCAATTGTGCCGTTAACAAAAGCAGCAGAGGGCTTTTTTTTCTCTTCTCTTGCCTCCCGGGAGGTGGTCTCCTCCGCCCTGCGTGGT
>KN475008.1:35519-52572 GCA_000787095.1 Periophthalmodon schlosseri
CTGTTCCTCCTCCTTTCCCTTTTACTACGGCTCCAGTGATGCACCACTCGTCGTCATGGAGAGTGCTCAGATATGTAGAGAATGGGAATGGCAGAATTTAAAGGGGATGGCAGTGAGAGCAAAGCAGGTGTAGCAGATTTAGCTGACATAAGAAAACATGGTCAAAGAGGAAGGCTTTATACTGGACCCATTACTTTTTTACTTTATATCTTAGAAAGTTTTGTGAGTTACACATTTTTGCACATTTCTATAGATAATATCGCTTTTGGTGTATGGAATATAAATGTGGACAAAGTTATCATATCAGCTGTTTTATCTAACTGCAACTACAAGCTATAAGCAAACTCTCTAAATGAAAGATTGCAGAAAAACACTTCAAGTTGAGGACATAATTGGTATGTCTGATGGTCTTTGATTCATAAACCCATGTAATGCCAGCATAATGTGAGAAATTCAATAATGTTGCTGATAATACCAAAGTGATAAACTTGATGTTGTTTTAATGCAAAAAGGTGATAATGATTGGCTTAAGACAAACTTTTCTGATTAGCATATTATTGTCCCGTCTCCACAGAGCTTGTCTCAAATATGCTGAGAATGGCAGAAGTAAAGTCTTAGGAAAGTGGAAGCGCTGGTCTACAGAGGGCGAGGGGGGTGGGGGTCAACACAGAGCAGTTGTCTTTTGTCTGACATTCATCTGTCACAGCATCTCCACTGCTGACTCATTAAACACTAATTACTTTAGCATTAGCGGCTACATGCAGCTCCACCCTCTGGCATTAATAAATAATATCCCAACTAGCTTCAAAACAGTTTTTTTCTCCAGCACCAAATTAAGTATTCAACAGTTTAGGATTTGGTACTTGACAATCTCTGATGCAATAAATGCAGTTCATGAAGTGGTTTCAGTGGTTGCAGCAAGTTGCGGTGATTCTCGTCTTTAATAAACAAAGTTAGTTGTCCTGTCATTGATTGTCTTTTTTTGTTTTGCTAAAAATAGGTTCTTTATTTGATTGGAAGGTATAATGAATGCTACTATACTAGCTAGATCACCTTGCACTCTCGTATTGCTTGTAAGCTTTTATGTTAGCCTGTTTTTTTTGTTTTTCATTTGGCAGTATTAGTACTTGCAACAGATAGTATTACACATATATTGCAAATAAATGACTGTAACTTCCCTAGTCCCTTTTTTGTGATGGTATATTATGCAATGTTAAGCTGTACATTTGAAACTCCATTATTCAAAAACCAACAGATTAATATCTCCTCCTTCGTTGTTGACATGTTTTAACTCTGTCTGAGCCTGGCTTCTCAACAACACCATATTACTCCACATTTAAGGCAATCAAAAAATCCCCTAAAAAAGCCATGAATTCTTAATGAAAGGACTCATGTTGGGGCCAAAATTACATTAGCATACACCCCCAGGCTTGCAGTCTTGTTTATTGAAGACTTGATTCTTTCTCACCACTACAGTCAAGTATCGATCGGATCAATGATTTCTCAGCTGCTTTTACAAGCGTTTCCCGTGGAGAGGCTGCAGATTTGCGACTAGCCATATGTCCCATCCCGTGTAATAAAATGGCTGAATGGAGATCCTGAGGAGATGGAGGAGGGGAGCCAGGACCGAATATAAAAATAGAAAATGTTGAATAGAAATGAATTGAAAGAGCAGCTCGGTGTAGCCCATATATTTATTCAAGCGTCTCCTATGAATCCTCTCTTGTGGTTGTGGTGTGTACTTGTGTATACTCTGGAGCGTATCTGTTGCCTGCGGGAGAGGGGCAGGAGAGAGGCAGGAGGATGCTTAAAGTGAATTAGATCATGTTTGCTGACAGGGTTCACCGCTGAAGTAATAGAGCGCTGCGTACATGCATAAAAACATTGGCAGTGCAGTCACAGGCGAAGGGATACGCTGGTCTGGTGGCATTTGTCAGATGTAGTTAAGTTTATGCATCGTGAGCTTTCTTGTGGAGTTCTGTTATGATTTTGTTCAGTGTTGCTTATTTGTGTTTGATTTTTTTTATTCATGGTTAATCTAACTGTCATGGTAATATATATTCTCGTCAGTGAAAAATTAAAGAATACATGACCCAACCTTTTAAATACGAATGGTCCGATGGATGTTTTCAGCCAATAACAATTTTTGTGTTGCAACTGACATATTTTATAATCCATCTGAAGTTTAGTTGTTGTTAATCTCCAAAATGGACATTTGACTATCTACAAATATAGGCCAGATATATTGGGGATTTTTTTTCTGATACCTCAATTGACCTTATTCCAGAAGTTGCCACGGTCGCCTCCATTACCACATTCAGTTGTATAATTTTGCATAGGGCTGTCAGTCTCAGAAGACTTAAAAAGATGTTTTCCAGCCACCCAGAGAAAGTGCATTGTTGAGTTGTTGGTGCATATATTGGACTTAATATAATATTTTAGCCGCAAGACTTTTCTCCATTGAAATGAGTGAGATTCTCAATTACGTGGAAGAGCAAACACGAACAGAAGTGCGTTATTGTTGGGGTTTTTTATTTTAAGATGCAATCTCATAATAATGGCACTATACCCTGTCCATGATGTCCCTAATTCAAGTGTTTTTCATGCATGATAATGTAGTGAATGGAGGTCGTCTCCAGAGACCTGCACTCACTACTGCGCGGTGTTTCGGCTCGGACTGTAGTGTAACGTTACTCCATCTGAAAAGGGACCCATTCAAGCAGCTTGTTCTTCACAGCCGCTTTTCTTCGGCCTCAGGATTGTACCCACAACCTCTCCTTTCTCCCTCTTGTTTGCTGAAGGGTCATTGATGTGGGTGTGTTTTTGCAGAGCCTGGTGTCGCACAAAGAGAAACTGCTCCAGCGATAGTAACAGCTGGGTTTGTGAGGCTGTCGCAATTAGAGAGAAAGAGGTGTAAAATGAATAGACTTACACTAATGACTATAGGGCAACTATTACAGTAATGCTGTTGAATATCAATGTTAATGTCAATGTAAATCGTTGTACCAAAATATTGTCTTACTATTATTTTTCTCAAGGGAAAAAAAGAAGAAAAAAATCTTTACGTTTTTTCATAATTTTCAGCATAATTTGTGGTTTTATAGGATTATAGGTTAAGTATAAATTTCTATGTTTAATTTGAACTATCAAGAATGTACAAAAATGCAAGAAGTGACCATTGCGTTCATTGTTATTCATAATTCAGTTTTGGATATAACCGACATGTCCCTGCATTAATTAAATCTTTACAACAAATACAAAATAGAGTTAAAGATTGATGTGACAATATCCAGTTCTCACAGTACGATATTTATTGTGATATTTTGAAGACTGGCTAATTGCAGAAATGCTACTTTTTCCCTTTAAAGTGCCTTCAAAACTCATGCGAATCATAATCCAAATACCTAAAATAACTTATTTCTTCATGCTGTCTGCACTGAAACAGAGCAAAGGATCATGGTCTGTGTAGTTCCCTCTGTTTCTTTAGCTGCTGCAACAAAACAAAGCATTTAAGCAAAGGAGCTTGTGATTTGCGATTTTGCGACAGCCCGCGATATTATTGCAAGACTTTTGCCCATACGCGATCACTATATTTCGGTCACTGCTACATCCCCGCTCAAAGATATCCCTAGATACGTTTAATGGAGTCATCTTGATGATCGTAACATGACATCATTCCACTGTTACGTTTAATTCACTCAAAGATGACACACCCTCTGACTCATGGTACCCCAGCCCAATACAGATTATCCTCTCATACAGCTGTGCCCAGTGAAACACGAGCCCCCCATTTGAGCTGAAATGAAGCGATCGAATTTCTGATCGATGCGCGTTATGACAGGCACGTAAAAACCCTAAATGCATGCACTCAGCGGCCCACACCACCGCTACACAGGGCTATATAAATCTGTGGTGTCATCTGCTCTGTGCTAATGCAGTGAAATTGACCTTTCAGTGTTGAGTGTGCCACCTGTCCACTGAAACCACAGGGACATCAGTTATATTATGCGTATGCGATGACTGTAACTAACTACAGATGTATGGACAAGGCTTGGTTCACTCAGCTGCCATATTTGTGACATATGGCGGAGTTGACTTATACAGTACTATGTTAATCTGTCAAATCTGTCATTCGGGATGGCTACTGCTCTTGACTCTGGTAATGGGGGGGTGGCCTTATTTTTAAACAGCACACCATAACAAACTCAACATTGTGTCCCCCCATGGCCAAACTTTTTACAGTATTTTATTTTTAACTGGATCTTTCATACATACTGTGCATTTAGGATCCATGTTTCTAGATTATTGATTGCCATATAATGTATAAATGTATCACTATAAAGTGGCAATGGCTGTATTAGTGGTGGTGGGTAATATAGAGTATGTAGAATGTCAGTGTTTTGAAGGTTTTGAAGAAAATTTGAATAACAAGTATACATATAAATGCTGCAAAAAGAGTTGATTATACATAAAAAATGGGACAAACTATGTCAAAGAAGGGATTAATGTGGTATTTCTGCACTTTTGAGGGACATTCATACCTCAACTAATACATGAAGCACACATAAGCCCATATATGTTGGACTGTCAGAATATCTCTGGTTGCCGTTATCAAGAATTTCCAAGACATTTGAGATAAAATTTGAGATCAAATTGGATACTTTGGTGCCACAATCGCAATTTAATAATCTGATATGGAACTTTTATATACACACACCTGGACCTGTTTTTAATGTTTTGAATGGACTAATATACTGGTACTTATTTGTTTTTTGTTTTGTTGTATTTTGAACAGGGAACCCATGAAAAAGACAGTCTAAGTGCTCTCATTGGGTTCCCCTGTATAAATAAAAATAAAGAAAAGAAGAAGCAAAGAAGATATTCAGTTCTATCATTATCACCCACCCATTTATACTTTTATGCTTTTCTCACTTTTTGTTTTGAATAATGTGGGTAGACTTTGGTGCACTTGTGTACTATTTGCATTCTATATTTTCTATGGTCTAGCTCTGGTATTCGGGCTGTAAAAACATTCCAATATCCTTGATCATGCATAATAACGGCACAAACTGTATTGTCAGCCTAATTTCTTAATCCGCTGTCCCAATTTTTTGGCATGTAGCCCAAGTCTGTTTTGTGATGCTTTCTTGTTCTATATCTAGGTCACAACCACAGATCCTGTTAGCTGAGATTGTATTACTTTACATTGTGGAAAATAATGGCCAGATATCCCCTGAGAAGCATCTGCTTTCTATCTGCCAAGACTGCAAAGGCTGTCCCTGCATCACAACTGCCCACTTAAGTTTCCTCAACAAACATGAATTTATCCACAATGGCGTTTGCTCCGACTACTCTTGTATTTGATGAGCAGTTAGCCAGCAGAGAGCAGAGGGATGCGTCCTCCTTAAAACCAACCCCCCTCCCAAATAAAGTGACAAATTGCCCCCCGCCTGTCCTCTCCTCACCCCAGCGGACCCTCCCCCACCTGAACCAGGGTCTGTCACACACTCTTTACATTTTGGGGGGAGGGATTGGCATGTATCTGTGCTGCTGGGGCAGTCAGCTTTATGTAAATGACTGAGTTAGTATCAAGTACGGTGGCCTTGAAGGACAATTCCCCTGCTTCAAGTCACAGAACTTTTAGGGATAGTAAGTGACAGGGCTGGCCAATTCCTGGGTTTCAGATGACATCACAACAGTCACTAGTTCAATAATAAATAAAGATGAGGGCAGCTAACATTAATATTCTTGAAATGCAGATTACAACATGTTTTCGAATCTAGTCAGTAATAGAAATGTTTAGAATCAACATTTGTGAATTCTCCTTATTTCTCATGAGAACACCATGTGACATATGGAAAACTGGCCCTTCCCCCCCATCTGGGAGTATGACATCATCACATTTTAGTATCTGAAAGCCACCAATATGTGGATGAAAAACAAAGAGTGATCTCATCCACCTGACAATCTGATATTTTGGTGGTGTTGTGTTATTGCGATTCACTAATTCTGTCTAATGCAACTCTGTGCTCAAACAAAGACACCTTTTCCCAACCACTCCTCCCATTGGTCAGCCTCTGCCAGGGTCTGAGTGAGTGACAGGTGAACGGAAAAGTTCACTCTAAAACTTTTGTCCAGTTGATAGAATTGAAGAAGTTTCGACGATTATTCAAGCGGCTTCTTCAGTTCTGGTCAAATCACTGGTGGGACACTGCCTTATATCTGTCTGAAGGGAGGAGCAACTACACTGAAATTAACACACCTATTTCAGTGTAATTAACTGACCAGAACTGAAGAAGCCGCTTGGATGATCGGCGAAATGTCTTCACTTTTGTCCAGTTGACAGAGTTGTAATTTGTAGTTTGCTATGGATCATGCCTGTGTTGTGGAAAATTACTATAGTCTTGACGAATAATAAGAATAAGAAGGATGGCTTTAATGATGCAGGTCTGGTTCTCTCCAGGAGAAGACCATGTGTCCTCCTGCTCAGGAGGTGTTCTCGGTTCAGGTCCAGGTGGAAAGTTATCTCCTTCAGACTATCCAGCTGTCATGGTTGGTTCGCTGTGGTTGTCTTTGCCTTGAAGGGCATTATAAGGGAATGGGTCTTGTACTTAATGGAAACAGTCTCTAAATCATAACACCTGTTTTCTCACAATCCAGTTTTGTAAAACTAAAACACACACACACAGTTGTTAGTGTTGTTAGTGTGTAATTGTGTCATAGGAGCATGTAAAAAAAGAGAAACTGTGCAACATCTGCATTTCCTGTAAAAGAAAAAGTTATTGAAGAAATCGCAGGCGCATAGTCGTCAATGTCGGTGAAGTCAGTTTGGATTTTTGTGATCACCGGCTTTGATAAGGCCTTGATAAGACCTTTGATAAAGCTGATTTCAATTTTGGGAATTCTTGGAAGAACTTGATTTCTTCTTCCAATTACAATTGAGGAGGGTTTTTGGTACCAGCTGGACTTTTCTTACTCACTGCAGTGATGAGGCAAAAAGACAAAACAAATAAAGTAAAAAAGAAATATAAAGAAACAAAGAAATCTAGAAAATGAGTGGATCAGTTAACTACATCCAGTCATTTTCTTGTTGACAACTGTTTACAAAGGCTCAAATGTTAAACACATATTTTCTGATAACGGACCTTACAAAATACAGGTCCTGGGACACACAAACGTACAGTTGACTTCGTAAGCACAATTTCCTGCATGTGAATCAGTTTTCATTTCTGCTTTTTTTTTTTCTTTTACATGTTGCCACAGTTCTTCACACTTACTACTGTGAGTGAATAAGAGTAAAATAATTCAAAGTCAAATGTTGGAAATTTGATACATTTCAATACCATCACAGTGCTGACATTACTTAAATTTACATATGTCTTCATGCATTTTGCACTTACATAATATCTCCATGCTTTGACCTGAGGGAGGTGCAGTGCTCCTTTGAATATACTGTCCCTCATGAGAAAAGTTCAGCCCGTCTTTACACTGAACTACACAGGGAATCTCACCCTTTTGCCTTTTACTGGTCAGTAACCCTAGATAGGATTTTCACCTAAAATTACTAAATAGCAGGGACTTTTACCCGTTTGACTGTTTAGTTACAACTAGAGGGGAATCTCACCCAGTATCTGTTTGGTAGTTAGCTGTAATGACTCTTAAACTTTACTCTGGAGAATAAATTCAAGTACTGGCACATCCCACAGTTAGATATTATGTACAGCAACGAGTAGCACAGCTAAACCCATGTTCACCTTTAAAATGCAGAGGGCGTCTGGTGTAGAGGGCACTCCCGTCTCTAATGCCCAGCTTGACAACAGATGAAGCATGGTTTATTGGAAAATCTTCTCCTATTTTTTCGATTGGGTCTCCTCCCATATTTGAATAGTCCTGTTGTGATGGAGGTGGTGGAGCCTTGAGTTGTGAGACATTGTTCGTTTCCAGCTGAATGTGCACATGTCCATTATTGTTCCATGTTGTAGAGTTATTTGGTGAAGGATCAGACAGACAGTTTGGATGGGGGTCAAACTTCACTGCAAACTGAATGCATCAAATTCTGAAGACCTCTTATCTCCATGTTTTCTTCTTACAAAATCAACAATGGGGCCTCCTGGATGCAATACCCAATAGCTTAGTTTCAGTGGTGTAAAAGGATGAGCGGTTAATCAACGTCCCAAAAGTGAGTTTGACCAGTGCAGCGCAGGTACCATAGTGACATGCATTTGTTTTTGACTTTGCATAATATTTTAATATTGTCTGATTTACATCAAATTTACATCAAATTTACATCTAACACGTTACCTTCTTTTACTCTGTACATAAGTAAGATATTAATCTCTTTTTTAAATTAAATATTTCAGTGACAAATGCTCATTATTATTATGAAGCAACAGTCTTCTTAACCAACTAAAAGGCTGCTGTTTAACTACACAAACACTGCACTGCATTGAACTTGAACTGTATACGTTGTTTCTTATTTGCATTTTAACTGATGTCGCGGCGCCTCTTGGCTCTGATCGAATGAGTCGAGGCATTATTGTACGTCTTTGTGGGTGTGAGAACAGTCAGATAATATACTTCCGCTGGAGCTGTGTGTCAGTCAATCGCAGCAGTCGCCGTTGTTACACAAAAGCCCCCGTCAGTCTGAGTTCGGGGGTCCGGGGGGCGGGAGAGGAGGGGGAGAGGGGTAATGGTGATGATGATTATAGAGATGGGGGGATTATTGGGAAAAGGGGCCACAGTTGTTTTTTTGGGCTCATCTCCTGAACTGTCAGACCACATACGCTCCACTGACCTCTTTGTGCAAACAGAGGATGTGACACACTTTGAAGTCACTGCTGTGCTATTGTTTGAGATAAACTGGACAAGTGCATCTGATAGAAGGACATTCAAAACAAGTCTCAAATACAAATCTAATGCAAAATATTTCTCTGGAGCTAGTTGAGAGGAGTTTAGCATTTTATTTGATGTCTATGACTAAATAACTGACTTGTACTATTTCTACTTTAGTACACACTTTGAAAAAATAACCTTTAATTATATTGTTGGAATCTTTGCTACATTGTCATTAAAATGTTTAACTGAATTTTGAAATAAAGACAACTTTGTTGGTTGCAGTATTGGCTGCCCATGTTATCTGGATGGATGCCAATTTATTAGACAAAATCACAAACATCACATAAAAATAGCATTTTCTTTGTGAAGAGTAAATTCTTATTTAATTTTATATAGTTAATTCTGCAGGTTGTTCTTTATTTATAAATACTTTTAGAATTGTAAAAAATCATACGTGTAAAATCTGTCCCCAGATGCTAATTCTAAAACTAGAACATAATGTAGGAAATCAGGTAAACTTTGACCTTTCCTGAATAGTTTTAGAACTCTTTATCTATAGGCATTCTTATAATACATAATATATACATGATTGTATTATAAAAATTCTACTTTGTATGTTTCCATAGACAGAGCTGTCATTTTAACCTGTGTATTTCCTGTCTCCCTGCAGCCTTTCCACCCCATGGTGAACCTGCAGTGCTCCCCTGACCTGCGCATGCTCCTGTGTGCTCTGTACGTTCCGGTGTGCACTGAGTACGGCCGCATGACGTTGCCGTGCCGACGCCTCTGTCTGCAGGCCAAGAGCGACTGCTACAAGCTCATGGACATGTTCGGAGTCAGCTGGCCTGAGGAGATGGACTGTAACAGGTCAGTGTAGAAAAAGGAGATGATGTTACTGCTTTGTCTAGAATGTTCTACTGTTTGGCATAAAATGTATCTAACTAGTATTTTTGTATTGTCTGTGTAATTCCTCATTCGTCCAGGTAGGGTCCATGTCAAAAGAAGGTTTAATCCTGTCATCTGAACAAAAGTTTATTTTTATTTTATTATGGTTAATTTTGTCTTTTCTTACTGTGGTCTCGCCTCTTCATAGATCTGATTTGTAACTTGCTTGTCTCCATTGAGATGGATAAGTTTAATGCCATACTGTGGAACATTCCAGACAATGCAATAACATCTCCATAGAGACAAGACGTACCCTTATCCAGACAAGAAGTTTATTGTAATCTCTTCCCACATAAGCAAGTAGAATAAAAAAAAAAACAGCTTCAGTATTTAACTCTTTCTCTGTCTATTGTTGTTCTCGTAGGTTCCCTGACTGTGACGACCCGTACCCCCGTCCCGTCGACCTCCTCTCCAGCGCGGACACCACAGAGTCCCCCGTCTCCGTTCAGAGAGACTATGGCTTCTGGTGCCCTCGGGAGCTGAAGATCGACCCCGAGCTCGGCTACTCTTTCATGGGCGTTAAGGACTGCTCCCCTCCCTGTCCCAACATGTACTTTACCCGCGAGGAGCTGGCGTTCGCCCGCTACTTCATCGGCGTGGTGTCCATCGTGTGCCTGTCTGCCACGCTCTTCACCTTCCTCACCTTCCTCATCGACGTGTCCAGGTTCCGTTACCCCGAGCGACCGATTATCTTCTACGCCGTGTGCTACATGATGGTGTCGCTGGTCTTCTTCCTGGGCTTTCTGCTGGAGGACAGAGTGGCCTGTAACGCAGCTGTCCCGGGGCGCTTCAGGGCTGCTACTGTCACTCAGGGGTCACATAATAAGGTACAGTGTCTATGTAATGAATATACCACTGTCTGAATAGGGGAAGAGGGTTAAGAATATAATATAGATCGCTATGAAACCCCACTCGGACAAAAGCTATTGCGTCTATAGACTAAAGAGCTGTGCAAAGGAGTTCTGACTAATGAACAGTGAGGAAATATAACACATGATATTTTCTACCAATTAAAGCAGATTATTAAAATAGATAGATAGTAAAAGAAAAATTCAAATCTGTCAACTGGACAAAAAGTTGTAGGAGTGAAAGAAAGAAGGAGTGTTCACTCCTACAACTTTTTGTCCAGTTGGCAGATTTGAATTTTTCTTTTACTATGGATCATACCTGGACGACTAAGGGATTACACAGATAAAATAGAGTTATAAAAGTTAAATACTTACTTGTACTTGATTAATATTATGCTAAAAATACAGCAATTCATGGCTCTGTGCAAAACTGCAGCCGGCTAATGTCTCTTTAAGGTTTTCTTTAAGGTAAGGTGAGTAAATTAATAACAATGTATTAATTTCAGGCCAATTTGGTGAAACGATATATAGTTTTATAATTCACAAATATTCAAGATGCAGAATAAACAATTTGCGTAGAAGTCTACCAGAACTATTTATTACACTTTTAAAAAATAAAAAATAAAGCCTACCAGAGCCATTTTCAGTTTTCTTTTAGTAAAGTTATTTTATTGTAAAAAAAAACAAAAAAAACAAACAAAAACAAAACAAGGTCTCATCTCTGTCAATCTTTAAGAGTTGTTATCTACAGTCTAGTCTGAACGTATCTCTTTTGTTTTTCCAGGCGTGCACTCTCCTCTTCATGGTGCTGTACTTCTTCACGATGGCGGGCAGCGTGTGGTGGGTCATTCTCACCATCACCTGGTTCCTGGCAGCTGTTCCCAAATGGGGCAGTGAGGCCATAGAGAAGAAGGCTCTGCTGTTCCACGCCTGTGCCTGGGGTCTCCCTGGGGTGCTCACGGTCGCCTTGCTCGCCATGAACAAGATTGAGGGCGACAGTGTTAGCGGCGTCTGCTTCGTTGGGCTCTACAACCTCACCACTCTGCGCTGGTTCCTGCTTGTGCCGCTCGGACTGGACGTAGTGGTGAGATTTGGATACCACACACTCGAACTTAGCTCAGTATTAAACTGTAACATGCATAGATCTTCATCTTCATACAATCAGTTCATTGTAAACTTCAATATTGATCTAAAATGGCTTAATAATGAAAACTGTTCCATTCCTGTTAAAAACTGCAGAACAGAGATGTCTTGCCTCTTCATAGTTGCATTTCATCTTAGCAATCAGTGGATTTTCATTTACGGGTTTTTATTGATGAAAAAAAGAGACATTTTTAAAACTACTCTGAGCCTAAATCTGAAAAAGTACAAAGCAGGGGTTGGAGATAGGGGGTAGGTGAAAACTGAAATTTTCCGAGGGTTCAGGCCTCAAATTCAGCACAATACCAAACTATCAAAACATGCATGAATAAATCAAAATACGACTGTGAGTAAGCGAATGATGAGAGAACACTGTTATAACTTTGTTTACAACCTCACAAAAGTTAATTTTATACAATATGTTTCCTTTAAAGAATATTGCATGATATTGTTCCTACATTATTGTGGCCTACATTATATTATGTCTCTCTGTCAGGTGGGCGTGGCGTTGCTCCTGGCTGGTATCGCGGCTCTGAACCGGGTGCGTATGGAGATCCCCCTGGAGAAGGAGAACCAGGAGAAGCTGGTGAAGTTCATGATCCGGATCGGGGTGTTCTCGGTGCTGTACTTGGTGCCTCTGCTCACCGTCCTGGCCTGTTACTTCTATGAGAACAGCTACAGGGGCGTCTGGGAGACCACCTGGGTGCAGGAGAGGTGCAGGGACTACCACATCCCCTGTCCATACCAGGTAACCACAAGCAAAATGAATATAACAGTTCAGATAAGGGATATGGGTCCTTCTGGTACTTTCTTTCAGTTTATCACATAGGAAATTAACTTGACTATATGTGTCTTAGATTTGTCCTGGTTTTATCTTGATTAAGCTCCTTTTTAGACCTCTATCTGAGCAGCTGTAGTCTCAGTTTAGTCACAATTTCATGCTGGTAATGAACCCTTCTATGTTAATCTCCATTTATCCCTTGGTTTTGACTCGGGACCAACAAGATTAATTTTAGATATGTGGAAAAGCATATTTTTAGGAGGTACATCGTGTGAGGAGTTTGTGAATCATTGTATTGAAGGGATTCTCAGGCAAAGGAACAGCTGGGTGAAGACGCCTGAAGTGCAGACACTGATCTGTCAAAAATATCAAGTTTGAAACAGCCTCCAGCACCAGCCCACACAGGCGCAGCTCATTTCACAGAGCTGTCAAGGATTCAGTGGGATATAACCGTTTTTTATAGAGAAGAGAAATATAGGAATTTGAAAACAGCTATTATCATCCCAATTATAAGTTTATATGCATGATATTAGGTGCTTTTTCTACACTTTCTATTGAATTAAGCAACATATTTATCAGTAAGTCGACAAACCTGTCTGAAAAGCTGAGTAAATGTACTGGTTTAGGTGCATTTAGTGTTTTGCTGAGACCTGAATTGCCTCAATACAAGAACGTCCTGGGATCACCAAAAACTGAATAACTGACATTTAGCGCAATTGTGTAATAGAGGTGTTTGGATATGAAAGTACATACGCATAATTCTGTGATTTGTCATGCGGTTTCAGAGTGATGAAAATGTAGCACCATTGTCTTCGTAATTAAGAGTTCAAAACAAAATATAGCATCAGTTTGGAAGGGGCAAATCACCCATAAACAGGAAGCTGAAATCCATTAATACAGTGACAGTACAGGCCTAGTTTGTCACTTGTCACAGCACTGCTTTATAATCCTGACTAAGAGTGATGATGGGCGGGGTCACATGGGTCAACTTCCTCTATAACACTAGCTCCTCTCTGAGTGCAGCCGTACACTACAGCAGAGTATAATGTAGTACATCGTATAGTGTGTATAGACATGTGAGGGTGTAACGCACAAAGCCTCCGCAGTCCATCAAAGAGACCGTCTATATTTATCTGTAAACTCCTCCCTCAGGCTGTAGTCTTCACACAGCAGAAACATACAAGCTCTAGAAGTGCTGTATTCTTTCACACCAAGTACCATCCCAGGAAATATCTCCCTCCCAGTGAGTATATGAAGTGAATACACTATAGGTTTATGTAAGAATGAAGGCTGGAGTGAGGCACTGGCAGAACCTCTCAAAAATATGAAGTATCTTTATGATCTCACTATGTACCTGACCCAAAGAGCACTCATAAAATCACAGGCTCATAAGAGTGAATACAAACGAGTGCATGTTGTGTAAATAGACCCTCGGCTGGTTGAAGGGAGGACGGACTTTCTACACTTGACAAATAGAGCAAAATAGACTTAATGCTTAAAAATAAGGGCACATCATTACACTGAGTGAGCAAAAACCCCTGTGCAGTTGCAGAGAGCAGTGTCCGCTCTGGCTCCTGTCTAAGTCTGTGTCTGAATCCTGCTGCTGCTGCGATGTTATCAGAGCCATAATGAGACATGCCCCAGGCCGCTCCTACTTGCAGCTCCTAATGAGGCCATCAGGGCTCATCTGTGTCACAGGAATACGGCTAATGTCTGTACAAGCACAACTCGCTCAGCGCTCCCGTCTATGTACTATGTGGCTGCGCTCAATTTAAGCAAAGTAACCACATCAAGGCAAGACAGGCATATTTATTTACGTCCCACTGTTTGTACACACAACCACTCGATTTCTCTGTAACATACATTGCGTGAGGCGTTCACACTTGCACATACTGTACACCGCATCCAAATGGGGACTAAACTTTGACCTGAACCAGGACTAGAACAGGACCGAGGCGATTCCACATCAAGACTACACTGCGCTCAAACCAAAACCAAATCAGGATGTGTAAATGCACCCAAAATGTTTATGTGGAAAACAAGAATATAGCATTTACCATATTTTATTTGCATTTGTTAAATTTGAAAAAAAAAAAAGACATTGATTTCGATTTCAGTCAACTTACACGGCTTCTGGTGAATCGTTACTATGAATACGACAGGTTAAGAGTTGAGGATCTCTAATTATTTGTTCCTGATATTTATTTTTGTAATTTAGGAGAATTAAACAAATGACACTCTAAATTTGTAAATAATCTAAAAAGTGAAGAATAGGTAGAATATGTAACCATTTGCTCCTCAGGGTTTCAGGAGGCCCAGTGTGATGTTTGTGGTGCATGTTTGTAAAGGCCTTTTAACTTAAACAGTATCATATTGACGACAGCCACCGGTTCAGAACAATAGACGTGTTGAGGGAAGTAGAGGTGTAACAGTGGTGAGGAGTGTCTGCGATCACACACGGAGAGATAAGACACAGATCAGAGGACAGGAAGTCAAACCAGAACGAGCTCTGACGACTGCTGTGATCCGCCTCCTATGTGAGCGCTCAAGTGGACAAGGGCAGACCTACAAGCTTAAATACCAGTGTCTCCTAGGCCCTTACTCATGTCCAGACACAATATAGAGCCCAAACAGACAAGTACAATTTATCAGATGATTCACAAAAAGTCGTAGTTGGGTGATGACACAGAAACAGCTGCTATGACCCGGGGATGTAGGCCTTTATAGTGTCTTAGGTAACCAAAATTTGGATTAGTCGACTAATTATTTTATTTAGAATTTAAGGATTTACATGAGACAACAGCAGATAGGAGAATGTTTGGTGTCAATCTACATATAAATACACCTTGTACATTTCTGTTGCAGTTATAGTCTCGTGAGTACAGTTTGGGTTAAATACATGGTCAGATCAGTTTTGTCATAGTTTCGATCACTTTTGCCAAGCCCTCTTTTAGTTGAGTAATGGGTCGACAGGGCATCTCTTTAGCCGACTACAGCCCTATACATCGCACAAATGGTGTAAATCTGTAATACTGAAACAATGTAATACTAAGTAAAATCAAAAGACCAACTGTAACTGATATTCTGACAAATGCTCTGAGGAGTGATCAAATGGCAATGGCAATAATTACATTGTCGTCGGGGGTCCTCAAGGATCCGCTTTAGACCCTGTCCTTTTTATATGTATAGCATATCGAGCTTTTTGCTACTATTGATAAATATAGTACCAAAAAGCTCATGATTTGTCTTATTTTGTGTCCTTATTGTCTTTTTTGGGATGAATTTATATTGAAATCAAAGCTAGTCTAAAGTCTCATGTATTTCATTATAACTTTATTTATTTTATTGAAAAATATTGTCACAATATGTATTCTATTAACAGCCAACACAAAGTGGTGTCCTGGTCTGTTGCTTTCTATAAAGTTTTATCTCACCATCCTTCATACTATATGTGAATGTTTGTTTGTTTTAGGTGGAGCAGACAAGTCGCCCTGATCTGGCCCTGTTCCTCATTAAATACCTGATGATGCTGATCGTGGGAATCCCCTCTGTGTTCTGGGTCGGCAGCAAAAAGACCTGCTTTGAGTGGGCCAGCTTCTTCCACGGCAAGAAACGCAAAGAGTGAGCACTTATAATACCCTGAGCACACCATGACTGTGTTAAGTACCATTGTCTCCATGAGAACAAACCAGAATACTCCATCTGTGGAGCTGGTTTGTCCATACTGTATATTAGGCTTTCAACTGTATTGAAGTTTTAATTGAGCCATACAAATAGCAAAGGTGTCAGAGAATTCTTATTGTTTTATCTAACCATTAGAGATCAACTGATTTATATCACCAATGTCAGTACTGCTGAAAGAAACTGATGGCTGATAATCTCTGCCAGTATGTAGGGCAGATTTTCATTATTTTTCCCAAATTATATAATTTGATTTTATATGATGATGTAAAGTCACATTTTGTGCAGTGGCCTCTTCGTACTAAAGTGTTCAAATTAAGGTATATGCATATTCTTTCAGCAGCAGGTTAATCCAAATAAAATGGACTTACTCTACTAACCATACACTATTAGCATTGTACAGAACAACTGCTAGTAAAAATGCTAAACTGCTTATAATTTTTGAAGAGCCTCACAGAAGAGCATAGAAAGGAGGAGTCGAGCCAAGTATCTATGGATTTACTACACTTAAGATTCAACCCCAATGAAATATTTTTAAACCCTGCTTATATTTGTGAGCTTTTAACATTAAATTCTTCAATTACATAATTGTCGTAGCTTTCCTAATATAAGCATTGCAGTGCAATTTTTTATTTCTTTCTGGCATAAGATTGACATTTATAGATCCTTTTTTTTCCCTCAACGTCACATGTTTATATTTATCAATACAGCCCCTCCATTTACCTTTCTAACCTCAAATATCCATTTCATTCTTGAACAATGATACTGAAAAAGTTTGTAATCTGCACTCCCCTTTCCTGGAATGTAACTCAGATCATTAACC
>JACM01063414.1:0-12176 GCA_000787095.1 Periophthalmodon schlosseri
AGAGAGAGAGAGAGAGAGAGATGCAGAAAGCACATTTAAATGGCTACTTAAGGTCAAAGCTTAAAAAATTCTTCTGGCCCCTTTCCAAACAACTAAACACATCACATCACCAGTCTCAATGTGGATCATTTATTACTATTACGACTACTTGTGAAGAAAGGCCACTCTCAGGTCAATGACCTCTATTTCTTCCATTGAGTTCTGCTGTCTTAGCTGCTTTAAACCTTTATCAACACTGTAATGCACAAAGCGACCATATATTTTTCACTACTGATTATTTTTATTGCTTGATGGTCCAAGGTTGGAGGAAACTGCCCTATTCCTGGGTATCACTTCACACTGTTTATTGGCTGATGATTTGGGAGTCTTTGTCTGCACATCCTCTTAGGCTGTTATATGATTGTGTTTCTTTGGTATAATTATCCTGGTATTGAATTAATATTAAGTAAACAGAGTCATAAATTGTGGGACTTGTGGTGCCATGTCACGTCTTACCAGTTCCAGCAAATGAACTTTGAGAGATTTTCCAGTGTGTTCTGTAGAGGGAGATCTACAGAGGATACAGCCAAGGCCAGTAAGGATTCGGGGTTTGGTTTGTTGATGGTAACTGGCTAAAGCCATTGTAAATGTTCCCAGAAAACAGAATTCTCTCTGGAAAGGCATAGCTAAACCGTTTACTTTAATTGGGCAATTTTAATTAGTCTGGTTAAGTCTGGTTAGGTTCAAGTTTTCCAAAACAAGAGTCATCCAAGTTTGGTTTGCTTGGAAAGAAAATTATATTACACATGGTGATATATTTCATGGAAGAAATCTATCAGGAGCACTATGTAACTTTTCTGATGGAGGGTCAGCCATCTACGTGTCTCCATGGAATGTTCTACTGTATGACCTTAAATTTACCTCTATCTCCATTGACACAAACAAGTCACAGATCTAATTTGTTAAGAGGCTCACCCATTCTCAGTAAGAATGCATGTTTGTTCAGGGTATTTTCATCAACAAAAACACCTTTAATAAATGCAAAATAAGTTTAATGCTACTACAGAAAAAGCAATAACATCTCCATGGAGACAAGAAGTCAGCAGACTCCTCACGAGAAAAATTACATAGTGCATCTTTATTATTAAAATGGGTATTTAGAACATACTTTGCAATACATCTTGTGGAATACTTCAGCACTTAATTTGCTTACAAAAACATAAAATTGTATTATTTAGAACAGGTTTGTCTACACATTCACAACAGTGCCATTTAGGTGACCTCCTTACCAGCAGTATCACAAGATTTTTGTTAGCTCCCAAAATGCACAGAATGCCTACCTTTTTAGTTTTTAATATCAATTTTCATCTTTATCAACCACAACAATACACACCCTTCATCTGTTCTTCTTTTCCCTATAAAAGTCTCCATTCTGCGAGAGCCAAAGTCCTGTCTTAGTGGTGTGGTCTTATGTAACTTCGAGGGTAACTCCCTTCTCTGTAAGTCTTCTGGATGTCCAGAGAAAGTGGGCTTGTGTAAAACAACAGTGCGGCATGGTTTGCATAACTACGGACCTGATCCACACAGAGGGGGCTGCATACCACAGACTCCCCCCAAGGCCCAGGAAGGCGCTCAAGTCCACTGGATTATTAAAATATTTTAGACTTTGGACCAATGTTATATGGATGCGTTACACTGGGGGGTAACAGTGTTATTTTTCTTCCTCAAACAAAATTGTCCATTCTTCAAGATGCACAATGCAACTTTTCTGGGGGAGGGTCTGCCACCTGCTCTCTTCCATGAAAATGTTGTTGATTTATATGTTGATGAACTATACCAGGCCAAGTTGCAGGGCAGGTCTGTGGAGAGGTAAGCCTGCTCACAAGAATACATGTTTTATACCTTTAATTGAAGACATTGTGGAACATTCCAAACAAAGTGATGAAATCTTCATGCAGACAAGTTAGTGATGGACCCAAGACCAGAAAAAGTGACCTTTGAACCTTTAATACCTTTTGTATACAGTGGAAAATAACTCAGATAATAAAACCTTTATTTGTCTGACAATGGGGGGACTTGTTTCAAAGCTATCATACAAGAATAGGAGCAAGAATAACACATCAAAAGTATTCAAGAAAAAATAAGGATTCTATGACTATGGCCTATAATTAAGATTCTACACTGAATTAAAGACAACACATTCTAAAGAGTCAAATGCTCCATGTTGTAACACAGATGAATGATGTTTAATATGATTTTGAAAGTGCATTACACCATTGCCAGATAAATAATCAAAGCCTGTAATCTCAGAGCATTCCTGTGTTTGTCCACAAGAGTTTTAGAGTTCATCCAGACCTCAGCCTGAGCCTCCCTCGCTCACAGTTGGGCTAATGACACACTATTAACTCTGTAAACATCTAATTATCATTCTATTTAACCAATAGGTTCAAGATAAACATTAACAGTAGCTAAGGGGAAGTCAACTATGCTGATAATTAATGTTATATCCAAAATAAAATACTATTTTGCACCACTGCACTGTTCACCTGTTGACAAGTTCACCTTATTTCATACAAGCTTGTTTCTCAAAACATTACACAAGGCTAGTAGTCGTTAATTCCTAATATTGTAGTTAGTTTAATGTTTTTGGTGGCTACCAAGCTGCACCAACAACCTCTCTGACCTCCTTTTACGATCTCTCATGCAAATGACAAATTGCTTAAAGGCTACCTGTTTTTTACGGTCTTAAAAATGTGATGAACAGAACTAGTTCATTTATAGCAGCCTAAATGTATTCCCCACTTTTCCAATGCATCCTAGCATCCTAATTATTCACTCTAATGCATTTATGAGTGCTTTTCACAACTTTTATAGACCAGAACAAAATTCTGTCACCACGGTAATGCTAACAACAACTAGCATGCTAACAGCGCACTTCTTGGTTTGTGGAGGACAAAACACTCCATGGGTATCCTTTGGTTTCAGAACGATGAAAAATTCAGACCATCGGCATAGTGAGCAACATTCTAAATCAACTCAGTGGACTCATTTCAACATTAAGAGCTACTTTTACAATACACCTCTACTGGGGCAAAACAGATTTACATTATATATCTATGAAAAAATGGAGTACAGCCTCTTTAAGTGTCTTGCCCAAGGACACAACAGCGGACGTTTTTGCACTGCTGTTAAAATCCCTTCACACACATCCCTTCATTTTACGACCTCCTCCCCAGGCTGTAGTAAGACGGACATGGATGAACAGGATCCATATACTCTATCACCGGACATATAAGTGAGAGCTGCTGCTCCTGTGAGTCCACAGTAAGTCCACAGTGATCCTCCAGATGTGAGGCAACAGGGGCAGATCTCTCTCCTTAGAGTGACACAGTCCACATGTGAGGCAACAGGGTCAGCTCTGACTCCTTACAGTAAAACAGCTGCGTGCACGTCACATTGCAATAAAACATGTCGATATGAAAATTCATATAATAAATAGTGTTTAGATTCTTATTTAAAACATTAACATTTTGTCATAAACTATTCAGCCTCCAAGGAACAAAATAAAAAGGATATTAGACAGATTATAAACCAATTTAAAGGTGCACTGTGCAACTTTTCAAGTGGAGGGCCCGCTACCTACTGTCTACATCTCCAAAGCTCAAAATGCTCTGTTTCACCTTGTCATGAAGCTGTAGTCTTAAAATTAACAGCTACCTTTTACCTTTTTTTCAGTTGAGATTGCCAATTCCAGGGCTGAAATAACCCAGATGATTCTAGTGAAGGTGTATGGAGTTTAAAAACACAGTGGAGCATTTCCTGTATTACCACACTCTGTTTCACAAGGTGAAACAGACTGTTTTCTGTTTTAAAGAAGAACTCAGCCTAAATATGCAGAGTTTGTGTGTTAAACATGTGTGAATGGAATAAAACACAGCTCCAGGTATGTTTTAATTAGGAAACAGCATTATAACAGATCAGAAAATAACGTAATACGGGCCCTTTAAGCAAATTACTCTTTATTGCTGCTTGGTAAAAGAATTCCTCAGTAAAAAATTGATGACCAAGAGAACAACAGCAACAACATATTTAAGCAAACTTTGGAGTAAAGCCACTGTTTCTGCACATCAAACAGTTGAAATTGATGACAGCTGAGTAACCCCAGTAACTAGTAAAACAAATTATGGAAAATCTTTTGTTGAAAAGGTTTGGACTTCCTTTATGACTAAGACTTTCACAAAGCTAAGTCTGTACCACCCAAGTGTGTTCCTACATATGAAAATGCACGAGGACCCTCACTCATACAGTCTTCATTCATGACCAGGGCCGGCCCTAGCTTCTAAGCTGAATTTGCCTCTGGGGCCCCCGGCAGTGGATGTACGTTGGCTCAGCTATTGGTGATTCACGTTTGACAACATTATGACTATGATCTCATCACCTCGACCATTTGTATTCGTATTTATATGACCAACATCAGGGGAAGGGGTCCTTGCACCCCTAGCTGCCCCCGCCTAGGCAGCAGCAGCATTTTGCTACTGTAGTTAAAAAATAAATGTAATCGTTTGAGAGGGATATTTAGGCTGCTGTAAACACATAAGCCCCGTTTCCAATAAAACTTTACATATTATATTTTCAATAGAAATGTATGGGCTCTTGGGGGCCCTCTGGTGGCCTCGGGGTCCTAAGCAGCTGCTTAGTCTGCTTATTCGGCTGGGCCGGCCCTGTTCATGACTCAAACGAAAAAATAACTGATTTTGCAACTTCCACAGTATAGCAGATGTTTTCACAATAACAATTCTCTAGAAGATCTTCCAAGTATAATTTATAATTTAAGCTTCCAGGACACCAAGACGAAACATACCAAGATGAAACAAATGTAGATAGTTGAAATTCAACCTTAAATAAACTCTGGTTTAGAATGGCCAGGTTTCACAACAAAACTGGCAAACATTTACTAGAGTTCTCAATTATTATGAAATACTACTACTATTTCAATGAAGTGGCATCGATTCAAGGCTCGTGATGAGAGTTTGAGGATGTGGATGATGAGTGTTCAGAGGTGTGTACACTCACCAGTGACTTCCTCAGTTATTTTTGGCAAAGATAAAAATATTCAGAGGAAGGATAACTCTATATAACCTTTCCTAGAATTGATTTTGAAGCTGAAAATCGGTGCCTAATTTGACTGATGAGGTTTTGGCGTTGCTCTTGTTTTGTCTGGCAATTAACACAAGCAGATCAGTTTGTGTTTTTTATACAACTGCTAACTTACTGTTTTCTATTTTTCTTCAGGCCCTGGTTTGTTGGCTGGAATTTAGTAGTTAGAAGGTTTAGACAGTATATCTCTTTAGGGAAATGAGGGGCATCCTGTCAGAGGCAGTGCACAGTGGGGCCACCAGGGGAACCATTTTCCATAACTATTGTTCGGTTCCCAGATATTTAGAACACACTTTGAGTCTGTGATCAAATAATTAATAAAAAGTACATCATATTGTATGCACTAATTAACAGTAGTGGGACTTTTGATAACTCTAAACAACCTAAATGTAGAGGTGATGAGCTGATTCTCCACTTATTCAATCCCAGGGGCTGTTACTTGGCTTCAACAACACATTGATTGTCTTCTTAATCTTGGCCATATTTCAGAAAAAAACAAAAACAAAAAAAACCCCAAACTGCAAATACCTTGGTGCCTCCTCCACACTTCACTAATACAATAACTTGAGTATCTATAACACATAATTCTCTCGTGCTCACAGTAACTCTTCATTTCCTGATGTGAAGAAAAGCGTGCGAGGTGTCAGGATGAAGTCACATGGCCGGCTCTCATCTGCTTTCACTTAAAATGTTTGACCCGACTCACTCTGGCTCAGTCAGCGGCTGTGTGGCCACTCAATTTCCAAATTCGCTTTGTTTTCCTCTCCGTAGAGAAAGGATCTTCTGTGTTGAGTGTATTTCAATGCACACAAATAGACTGGAGAATTACAATTAAATACCATAAGATGTAGAAATTGAATAATCAGATGATTGTGTTCTATGTTCTATGCACTTAAAATAATAGGCCAATACATGAGTCTATGTGATTTTTTTTTTTTTAATATTTGAATTTTTATGGTGTCTGGTGTTTTTCTTCTCTCAATGGAAATAAACATAACTTGACATTGTGAGTCATTGTTCTGTTCTGACAGCTAAAGTGCCACTGACCTCAAAGCTGTGGTTAAACTAATTGCATGAATAATAGCTGCAAGTATGTTCTTACCAAGGTACATCACTGTCCAACTTTCCATTGACAATCATCTGCAACAGTGTTTAGCGTAAAGTTATGTCATGATTTCACACTGCTGGCTCCAACTGCTCTCTGAAGGGGTCTGTTTGTGTTATTATGCTATGTTGTAGCTGTGATGAGGTCATATATTGTAGACACGAGCAGGATTATGTGTTTACAGTTTGATAGTGAACCTCTGGGATTGTCCAAAATGTGTTCCAGCTGTGACATTTCATTATATCTCCAGTAAAATATATTTATTAAGTGATAAAAACAATACTTCATGTGGCTGCCATTCTGCTATGTTTTACAGGAAAGGTAGAAAATCTGTATTGCCAAAGAACACAACAACACAACTGGCAATTCCATAGTTTTAGTAAATGGCATTGCACACTAACCTTCTAATGGTGGAAGAATAATTTTGTCTCCATTTAAAAAAATAAATAAAATTCTATAACACATGTGCTAATGCCAAAACATCTGACATTAACGAGCGTAACATTAACAAGTATTTGATTCAAACACAGTCTGTGCTCTGTCAAAACAATGCAACATTTCAGAAGAGGGTCTTATGAAATGAGTGTCTGGGACCTGGGTGCACATGTGCGTTCGATCAGAACCAATGGAACAGAATACGCCCAGCGACTAAACACTGCAGACGTAAGCTCACACGGGGATGACCTCAGCGGGTGGGCCCTGAATGTTACATCAAATCTACTTTATTTAATAAGGCATTAGGAAATTATGCTCAATTTGTTCCTCTGTGCCATGCAGGCTGCAGTGTCCTGTTCTGGGCTCTTGTTTAAGTTTACATTCACCGTGACAACTACAGTAAACTGAACTAACTCATGGAAACATATACAGCTATTATGTTACAGTTTATGACCAAATATAGAACTAGAACTAGGTTCTAATGATGGCTCTTTTTCAAATGGGAAAGTTGCATAAACTTTGCACACATTTCATAGACTAAACTAAACAGTTTTATGGAAGCACATCTATTTTTTCTGCTAATACTCAAAATTGTATGAGTGTCTCACCTAGACTGGTTAACAGAAGGACAGTTAAACTGTCCAGAAATTTAGTTCACATTCCTTGTAAGGAGATAACATCCAGTTCTACTGAAACTAATCTGAAACTTCACTGGTTCAAGTCCTATCTAGAAGACAGGGAGTATTTTATTGAAATTGGAAAATGTGTCTCAGATAAAATGCCCCTGACCTGTGGGGTCAATCCTGAGACCCCTGTTGTTCAATCTCTACATGCTGCCGTTAGGTCAGTTAATACGCAGCAACAATGTGTCCTACCACAACTATGCAGATGACACTCAGATCTGTGTCTCACTGGCAGCAGGTTAATATGGACCAGTGGATTCACTCTGCCACTGCATCCAACAGATATTCAGATATTTACAATGTTCATAACAGGTGCACAGAATTGCATTTTTTAAATAAAAGTAAATTGTTTCTAAGCTACTGTGTATAAAGGAGTTTTATTGTGAAAAGAACAATAGCATTTAACAGACAGAAGCTGTAAATTCACCAATAGTAGTGGGTTGTAACAATAAAAATAGTAATGGTAAGATGCAGTACACCTGTGTACAGTAAGAAGCAGTTCTTTCATCCACTGCAAGCTTACTGTAAATACATGTCTTTGTACAGGCACATTTTGCTGCTAGCTCTTTACCGTTTATAACAGAGTGAGTATTTATCACATATTCTTTAACGAAAAGATGAGCCCAAATATGTGATGTTTGTGAATGAGAGAATTACAGTAACAAATAGATAGATTAGGGTTAGAGGTCTTTGTAATTCAAATCAAAAGGCACAGAACAGGTCATCAGTCAAAAGGCCCATAAACACATTTGTAGACATATTTATTTAACACAAATTTTAAAAAAAAACAAAAACAAAACAACACACTAATTAATGACCATGACTTGCATCACATCATGTATTAAGTTCAGACATAAACAAAATGCAAAAATACTCCCTATTTAAAACACCAGAGTCCACAGCAGTCCCTGGCCTGGCTTGCCCCTCTGCTGCAGATGTGCTCATGGGGACTAAGTAAGAATGAGGAGTTATGACAAACGTCTGCTTGATTGATTTGTTCCACATTTTTAAACCCGGTCGATCGGAACAACATGGACTTCTCACACACAGCTATGGTATTGTCTATTTCAGGCTTCTTCATGTGAACCATTTGTGCCCTGGTGTCAAACACATGTGGAAATGTACGTAATCACTCGGGGATATAGTACTCCTCAGGGCTCAGATCCAAGTACAGATAATACTGGAATGTGTAGGATAACATATGTTTTTTTGTTTCTATATGATCTGTATAGTAAGCTTGCAAAAGCCTTGTTTAGGAAATGTTTTCACTGTATTGTACCAAGGACTTCTGACGATCAACATGCAATATGGAAAAAAATATTTGCTACTTATGTTAAACCACAGTCAGATATTAGGTGTATATTACACAGTGTTGGGAAGTAACTGAACACGTGTCCAAAAATACATATTCAGAATACTAATTTTAAGTAACTGTATTCCGGTACAGTTACTCTTTCATTTGATGGTATTGTATTCAGAATACAGTTTCTTTTCTAAAATCAAAGGAATATATTATGTTACCTGATCACGCAATTTTGGCTTCAAACTGCATTGTTTTAGTAAAAAACATAGACACACACAACTCTTGTGATGAGTGCATGTGTGATTTTTCACACATAAATAAATGCAGAACTTTTCTTAAAGTCTTTGTCATGTTTTTTACACTATAACATAATGCAACTCTGTAAAAGGATTCAGAGTACAGTACTCTGATTGGTCCATGTAACGGAATACATTACAAAATACATTTTAATGCAGGTAGTCACTCTCTTGTAGCTAAATACATTTCAAAGTATTCTTCCCATCACGGATAATAAGTCTGAACACATTTGCACTGTTCATTTGTTAAACTGAACCCAGCTGTTTGTGGGATTTATTCCAAACATTGTTGTAGTGAGTTCAAGGTTATTTCAAATCATGACCTGTTTGAGTTGCGCAGAAGTCACACATTCATTTCTATTCTGAGTAGAAACAAAAGCAAATTTAAAGAGACAATACATATTAAAAACAGCAAAATGCAAAAAATAAACAAAAACAAAACAAAAAAACAATAGCTGCAAATATGTGTTGTTCATTCTTAGTCCCCTGTCTACACATTTACATTATTAAGATTACAGGTTAATGTACAGGTCAAATTCATAGTGACACACAAAACCCTGCATACACAACATAAACAAATCTAATAATGAAATAATAACAAAAAAATGTTATTAAAAATGTTATTAAAAATCAAGTTAAAATATAAAGTAAACACATATAGCTAAAAGCACACAGGCAAAAAGGGACATTGCAGCTATGGTCTGGTGGTATACTGGAGCGAATAGGCCAGTCTAACCAGATGGGGTTTGAGTTTGGAAATCTATTTATAACAGTCCATATACATATGCGACTTCAGTGCCCATCTCATGTGCAAAAAGATCATGAACATCCAGTAAGTAGATGCATGTTCCAGTTGAGTGAGCCATTTAAAAACAACAGCCTCAATAAATGGTATGAATATTTGAATATCTCCACCAAAAACACGCAAGGGATACATTTTGATATTCGCTAGTACAGGTTAATAATAAAGGTTTGACTAGTGTTTTAAAACTGTTTGTCTCCCTCTAGTGGCCACTCTAAGTCACCGCAGTCTAAATATGAGTCATGTTTGAGGTATCTCTGACTCACTGCGCATACACGTGTTTCTGTGTTGGATACAAGGGTTTGTTTGACATTCTCCATTTTAGACCAACACACACACTTGCGTGAATAAAGATAGCGGTTCTTAGCCTTATACTAAGGTTAGCTCTCCTGATAAAATCTTTGGTCATGTAGTTATATCTGTTATTGTCTGTTGATCCAGAATAAGAGGACACGACTGGGGAACCACTACTCAAGTAAAACTATGTAAGAGTAACTGGACGTAACTTTTGCTTTACAATTTGAAGTTAATGTAATGTAATAAATGTAATGACAGAACACTGGATAAAACACAATCAAGTGTTTTCAAAACATAGACCACAAAATGAGAAAAAAACTAAACAATATCTGAAGACGTGCTGCCTGCCATCATCGTATCATTTAATATACATAAATCTTTTGAAGTATGCAGTCTGAAAAGTACTCTGAGAAGTACAATTTCTTTAAAAAAAAAGTTACCGAAGTAAAAGTAACTGAGTAAATGTTATTGAGTACTACCATCTGTGCTCAAGACCCAAATAGCTTTTGCAGTTCAGGAATGACTTAAAATGATTTTTGATCCCCTGGAACCATCCCCATGTCTAGAGGCGTACTATTTTCCAGGCTGATTCAAACCATGTCCCGCTTTCTTGGAGAACTATTTCTGTTTTGGATAATCTTTGTTGGAATAATTTTTTTCCTTGGGAGAAATAAATCATATTAACACATGGGTAATGAACAATGGATGACACATTATTGGACGATAATGATAAATTTAAGTTTGAAGACATCCCCAAAATGTTAACGCTGTAATGTCAGTTTAGATTAAACTTCAAATCCTTTACCCTTTTGTACTCTTGACAAAAAAAGTTGGAAATGGGAACCACTGTCCTACACATCGAATGTTCTGCTTGTGCTTGTTGGCAAAATAACCTCACCAAAACAAAACAATTTTGATAGTCTGAAAAAAATCAGAAGGGTAAAAAAGTTCAACAGTGTTTATAGTAAAGCTTCTGACTCTGAAACCAGTCATAGTTTGGAGTGGATTTCACCGCTGCCTCTCTAGTACACATGTTGTTTATTTTCTCGACACTAACAGATAACAGAAACAAACCCTTCATACAAAAGTTGCCAGACCCATATTTTAGGCGTAACTTCTCAAATAAACATTTCAGCAGTAGGTGAGAATTCAAACTGTGCTACAATTTCATGAAAAAAAAACAAAAAACAAAAACTATGAAGACAATTTTGGACTTTATAATAACTAACCAAACCCTGTCCATCCATAACTAAGTCATTACTAATCCTGAGTCATTCTTAATAAACTATTTGATCCATGGAATACAAGTCTCCGTTCATTTACTAAATCTAATTAAGGTATAGTTATTATAAGTGGTATAAGTGGTTGATCCGTGCAAACTCAGAGATAGCTAGCCAATAGCACCGTATATCTAAGCCAAACAAGTAGTGCATTGTAATCTGCAGCAGTGAGAACGATGAGAGTTTCCACAGAGCACATTTACATGAGGGAGCTGCCTGTGCATGTGTTACAGGCCTCAATGCTCTCACCTCAACTTCCTCAACCCTTCCAGCACCTGTCACCTCACAGCCTCAGGAGAGCTCTTCTTAAAATATATTCTCTGAGATGGTACATAAAAATAGTATGGGAGATCCAGATGTGTGGGAAGAAAAAGCCACGGTCTCGTAGGACAAGTTCTCTGGGTTGTATCCAGGACAACAGCTCTGCATACACTTGGGCTGAGCCTGGGAATGATACAGTGTTGGATAGAGCATATGCATATTTTTAAACTGATCTATTCACAATATGCTTGTTTTGGCAGACTTTTCCCATTGATGTTGTATATTACTGAGAGATGAATACATACCTTCAACCGACTATATCTGTGGTTCTCAAAATTTTTACATCAAGGACCACCTAAGAAAATATTTGGCCTTCCGAGTACCACCAGATCTTAACCCGGTGCAAAACCACGTCTAAAATGGCTACATTATTTATGCAGTTCTAAACAAAGACTATCTCAACTGGGATTAAATTGACTATAAATTCAGCAAATATTTGAACTGCAGGTGAATCCGCAAACAGCCTGAAGCAGTTTGCGTACCACCAGTGATGCGTGTACTGCAGTTTGAGAAACACT
>KN475011.1:0-12754 GCA_000787095.1 Periophthalmodon schlosseri
GACTAGTGCTTGAAATATAAATTTGACATCAAGGACTAAAAATGCACCATTATTTCTGTTGTCAGGATTTAAAGGGCCCGTATTACGCTAATAATGTTTTAACGTTTCCTCATCACAAACATATGTGGAGTTGTGTTTTGTTTCATTCACACATGTTTAACGCACAAACCCTGCATATTTAGGCTGAGTTCTTCTCTTAAACAGAAAACACTTGTTCCACCTTGAGGTGTCATGTGGTAATACAGGAAGTGCTCCACTGTCTTTCTTAAACTCCACACACCTTCATTAGAATCATTTGGATGAGTTCAGCCCTGGAATTGCCCATTTCTACTGAACTAAAGGTAAAAAAGTAGCTGTTAACTTGAAAACTACCGCTTCATGACATCAAAAGGTGGAACAGAGCATTTTGAGCTTTGGAGATGTAGACAGACTAATAATAAAGGATTCCTCAAGCACGTGTGAATGAAACAAAACACAATTGCAAGTATGTTTTTGAGGAGGTAACAACATTATGACATGGCTTAAGTGTAACTGGCCTAAAGTGTGTTGAGTTTTAGATGTTTAAAGTGCACTGTGCTTGGAGTCTACAAGGTCTAAAGTGTTTTGTGCTAACCCTGAAGCTTGCTACTCTCTACTCCCTATTGCATTAACTCTCTATTGCACTACTAATCCCAGACCAAGTTATAAATAAGCAACTATAAAGCTACAACAACTACAATCAAAAGCTAACAGGGAGAAATGAGAGCAAAATCCAACACAGCAGTGGACTTCTGCTGTAACGGAAAGAACACGGTCAGTCGAATCCATGCTACGACATTATTAAACCACAACAACACTATTAGCAAAGGAATTTACCTTAGTATTTAACCAGACATGACTGAGGCCTTTGGGCACGCACCGGCCGTCACCTGGCTCCTTTAGCTCCTTTAACCCAAACATTACGATCAGTTCTTTATTTACACAAGGTACGACAAGCACAAAACTACAAACCTCGGCCAACACGACAGCCCCGAACTGACGAGATCTGTTTCGTTTGTTTGCATGAAATTAATATTCAAAGCCATTTTATGTTGTTTCTAATTAAAAGTCTTGATGAAACATATTTTGGCGTTTGGCCCAGCACTGTGTGACTATCCAAGCGGTAATGGTACGATATAGACACCTAACTTTTTCAGCATTTGTAGTGATCAGACGTAGAGAGGCTGCAGGCACAGATTGGCAGCCAAGACAAACGACTGAATTAACAACGCAACTTGCAGAACTAAAATATTGTCATAATTTTTGTTGCAAATCCTTGGAGAAATTTAACCCTTTAAGGACTGAGCACATCTTTTTTTTCTTTTTTTAACCATAAAAATCATGTTAAAGGAGGTATCCGCATGTTCTTTTGCCTTTTTTTCACACAACTACCTCTATTTTACCATCCTTTCCATCCTTATTTTTCCTTTGATGCATCAAATAAGTGTGTAATACCAGTTTAAGTAGAAGAAAAATTATAAAAATGAATGTACCTTTGAAAACATGTCCAAATGTAATGTGAGCGTCCCCAGAGTGACACCTCGGCACTGACTGGGAGAATCCCGGCGACACTTGCGCTCTGATTGGTCGTCTTCGAGGGACAACATAAGCGCGTTACCGTAATGACAGTAACATATTTAAAGAGCCCTGTGCCTCTGCTTTGAGATGCCGTTTGAATTTACATGACGGCACAATTGGTTGCGGAGTTACGGTAATGGTAAGTCCGCAACTGCGAATCTATCGGCAGCGATAGCATCCGACACCGTAGGGTTAAACCATTCTTTCTTTCAAGCCTGCAAACTGTGTCCCCTGACTTAGTGTCCTATCTCCAAAGTCTTGTTCCATCATTTACCTCCGACATATCTGTGACGCATTAACGCCACCGACAAAACTAGTCACTCAAACAACCCCACACCTGTGACAGCCCGGTCTTCTTCTTCCAACCCCCCACCTCTGGCTCAGTGCTTTTCTCAGCGGTCTCCATCCTGTATTGTGAAATTGCCTCTTCCTCTGGGACCTATTCAATCACTCCTAGCTGCGATCCACAAGCTAACGGCCAGTCCACCCAGGGAGAAAACCAATGCGTGCCACTCCTCTCCCCACTATTTGCCGTGGAGGCGAAAGAAAAATCTGCCCCTTGAAGACAATGTATAATGGTGCTTCCTGTGTTACGGAGCACTGCAGTGAGTTGATTCACTTCGCAAGGTCAAAATGAAACTTTTGGCTTGACCAATTTATGTGATTGGTGGCAAGCCCGCGTGATACGTTATATGGGAAGGACAGATGGATGGATCGGGTGCAGCGCTCATCTCTTCAAATCAAAATTAAATCAAATGGAGGAGATACAGAGGAGTAAGTGACCGGCGCTTTGGGAGGCCATGTACACAGACAAGTCGGCTTAGTGTCTTCATTAGCGGGGCGACTGAAGAACACCGTAGATTGGCCCGGTGTGCTGCGGCATAGTGTCCTTGTCATTAATTATGGATGCGCCGCTCGTTGATACCACGCCAGCTCTGACTGACCACAGATAATAAGACCCGGGTAGAAATGTGGCCATGTACCGGAGCATATTAGTATTCTGTGCATCTCCGGAACAGGCCCAGGGGCGTGAGGTTAGCAGGGTAAACGTGCAGAGCGGTAGAACATTAGTTATAGGTATTACACGCACAATGGGGGGATACGATCATATACTGTTCTTTTGTTATTGTTCTAAATTAGTTCAATTAGCAAAACCACGCACAGAAAGCTCTCCCTGATGAATTTCTGAGCTTCACGGTTGAAGTAAATTACACTGAGTTTCAGAATTTCTTTTCGGCGCTAGTCAATTCCAGCTCTCACTAGTGAATACTGTCGTTGTGTCCTAGGGCAAGGCACTTAACCCACCTCGCCCCCAGTGTCTGCGTACACTGGTGCGTGTGAATACAGTTTACCACACTAACGGAGCACCCGTTGGTAACACATGCCGCTAGAACACGCCAACTCCAAACAGACGGACACCGACGTTCTGTGAAGGAACCGAATCCGGGAGCTTCTTGCTGTGAGGCGAAATAATATAAATGAATCTGTGTGCCCAGTGCCCATCTCTGGTCATGTGTCATGTGACCACACTCCTCGGACGTAAGTGGGCAGGTCTTTGTCTGGGACTGATGCGCCAAGTTCATCAAAACCGGCCCTCACTTCTCCTCCCCTGGGAAGACGCTAACAGGGGCGCTCTGTCACTGTATAGAGAAAGACCCAAAAGCTAAATGATTCTTTTGCTTTTGTCTATAGTTCAGCGGAGGGTTCACAAAAAAGTGTGTGTGTGTGTGTGTTACTCCAGTGATTCCATGGAGATAAGCATTCGGTCTTCCTACAGGCTTCCTTTCAGTGCAATAAAAACATAAAAACAAAAAAAAAAACACATTTTTATTTTAGTCTGGCTGGAAAGTTTCACGGTGGGGATTTAAAGTGAGATTAAATGCAAAAAGACCTAAATGTTATGAAGAGTTTAATGACCATCCTTCACCCTATTGATTTTTTACTTGACAGTACACTCAGATTTTTTCGTCGGTTTGCGCTATATATATATTTTTACATATCACGCACTTGTCAAATACCTGAATATGAATTTCACCCAGGCCTATATAGCCGTGTTCTCCACCAGAGCAGATGCAGACAGCCTAAGTGAGTGACATGGAGATAGTCTGTCTGTGTGGAGTGTTCTTTTATCGCCTACAGCGGGAGCGGAGCACTGCCTGTTTGCTATCAGGACTTTGTTTCTCTGCGTGTCAGGCGGGCCTTCAGGAGCAGATGGGAGGGATAAGAACCTGACAAATGTGTTTCTGGGATTCACTAAGGGCAGCTTTGTGGGATATATCCACTGTCTTATCCCGGCATCAAACACTATTGTTTCATACTATGTCATACTGATAGTGCACTCGTGATGGGGTAAGTATCTTGTAAAGAAAAAAAAGAGGATGTCCATATACCTCACGCAAAAACGTCATGCAAAAAACATCATAGTACTGCTTCTGCTTCCAGATCTAACGCATCCCTTTTGCGATTAGTTTAATGTAACCACAGACAACTGGTTATGACTTAAAAGGTGGAGATGTGCTGTGTGTTTTCTTGATTTAAAGTTCATATTACAGTGGATGTGGATTATGGCATTAGGGACTACTTCATACGCTGACTCACGATTGTAAGACTTAGAACTAAACGCACCAGAACTGAGATAGGAAAAAGGGCTTTTGGCTGTTTTGCTTCATAAAAATGGAATATATTTCAAGGACAAGCTAAATTGGATACTTTGGTGCCACAAATGCAATTTCATAATCTGGTAATGAAGTTTTATACTCACACCTGCACCTGTTTTAATGTTTTATATGGACATATATGCTTATTTGTTTGTCTCATTGAGTCTCCCTGTATAAATAAAGATAAATAAATAACTGTAAAAAAAAAAAAAAAAAAAAAAAAATACAGTCATGTTTTACAGTTGCCCCGGGGAAGACCCAGAACACGCTGGAGGGTATGTCTCTCGACTGGCCTGGGAACGCCTTGGGGTCCCACCGGAGAAGCTGGAGGAAGTGTCTGGGGTGAGGGAAGTCCGGGAGTCCCTGCTTAGACTGCTGCCCCTGGGACCCGGCCCCGGATGAGCGGAAGAAAATAGATGGGTGGGTTTTACAATTGAAAGATCATTTCCATTGCCATTATTTCAACCTTTAGTGTGTATAATTGATCAAATTTAAGTCCTTGCCGTTTCAGTTTTTCCATTCAAATGTGTAAAATGCAATGCACATCTATATCAAAAACCTGAAAAATGAGAGCTTACAAATGTCAAAACAGCTGATTTTGCCACAGCCTGTTTAATGACGAATATAATAAGTCTTTGTCATCACTTTGACTTTGACCTTATTCATACATAAACCTTGTTACAAAAGCTGACTTCATTATTTTACCAAGGACAGCTGACTTCTGAGTCGTAGCTTTTCAACGACATCATTACCTTAACAAGATTTAATTCTTACTGTCAGAATTCAACTCAAACAATGGGTCATTGTTCAAAAGTCCATAATAGGCGATATCTGATTTGGTCTATACCGCAGAGGGGAAAAGAATCTATTTTTACCTTTTGTTAGGTAAATGCAGACTGTCACTCAGTCGGACGAGGTTGTATGAGGCGAAGGTGACGTATGGTCTTTTTGGTCACTCAAGATTATTGTTTCCATGGCGATCTATCACCTGTTTGTTCAGCTGTCACCTGGGCTATTGAAGTGGTAACAAAAGAATGAATGATAATATTTTAGAATAAGAAGTGCCCTTTAAAAATGATTATTGCAGTGTCAGGCCATTTGAATGTTTGAACCCCAACAAAAGAGCTCTCAACTAAAAGCAGTAGCCTCCGTGTTCAATACAAAAACGTTATTCAACAATAATTTTATGACCCGTAACTCTATAATAAATGCTTGTAAACTGTTTAAATCTGCTACACTCTGCAAACATGCATTATGTCGCCATTATGGTCATGCTGCTTGAACCAGTTTATATTATTTCTAAACATAAATTGTGTCAGGGCCTTTACTTCCTCAAAGGTTTTGAAAGAACGAGCGGACTGCACGCGGTGAAACGTCTCTCCAGCCTCCGCCAATCACATAAACACGTTCATACCGAGACAAGGACTTTGGGAGTTTTGCCCAAGGACGCAACATCGTGCCCTAAACCCTCAACCTGCCTTTTAAGACGCCCGCCCTCACAACCCACAACTACTCTTACTACTACACTGGCAGTGCTGTCAGGAGGCAAAATGTGTAAAAGAGTGTGTTTTGAAACAAATGTTCTTATAAACTTGCTTTTTACAGCCTATTAGCCCATTAAAGTACAGCTCTGCACCACTTAGCGCCATTAAAAATACATAAACTCTTGGCAACCCTTTAAGCCGTGTTGTTCTTTCAGATGTTCGGAGGGCAGAGGACAGACTAATCCATCCGAGCAGTTTTGGGACGGGGGAGCACAACATGGCGGAGAGCTGCCTGACGCATACACAAGCAACCTCACATGAGAGGAGAGATAGTGAAACGACCCGTGCCACAAACTGTATATTAGCCAAGCACGTCTTCTTGCTGTAAAAATGAAGCGCTTCAATTTTAAAGCTGCGATATGTAACTTTTCTGCCGAAGGGACCATCACCCGCTTCTCTCCACGGAGATATTGTTGCTTTGGCTGGATCGTCCCACGGCATTTATCTCCATATAGACACGCACGCGACGCCAGCGGGCCAAGTTACAGGTCGGATCTGTTGAGCTGCGGTACTTTTACGCAATTAAAACACACATAATAGAATAAATGCAACCAAAGTTTAATGCCATACTGCGGAACATTCCAGGCAAATCGCATCTCCAGAGACCCACTACCACAAAGGTTACATAGCCCACAATTACTCCAATTTAAAAACATTTTCCTCCTTAAATGAGCTAAATAAATAAATCACACCGCCTTTTCTTGGTAATTAAGTCTATAATTATGTTAAACTATTCACTTAGCTCTGGATCATTATGGCATTTCTGAAGCATAACATCGTGGCAGCTCTTGTCTTCACAGAAAAAGACGAGTTAAAAAAGCCTCTTACATCCCATCCGTATAAAGAATGTTACACCCTTTTGAACACACAGACGAAACTATTAAGAATCTGCAGTAGCCGCGGCCGCTTTGACCCGGCGTTGTGCTTGTTAATGCTTTTGTAGATTGCCTTTCAGCGACAAACTTTTAAAGAAAAACAGATACACTCTGTTCCCTGGAGTTTTCCCTTATCCATATGTTCTTAATGAGACTACACCAGCTAAAGACCACAATGGGGCTCTCGCTGTTTGACATTGAGCTTGGGTATTTGATGCAGACCACATAAGCAGGAAGTAACTGCCGGTAACTCTTAAGCCTGGCATCATTACGAGAAGAATGCTATTTTAGTAACGTCGTTCATCGGAATGTGAAGGACACAGGGGATAATTAATGAAAAGCAATGGTCAATTAAGCATTTTGCAACTCTACGGATTCCCGGGTCAATAGTAATGTTATAAATGACCGAGTATTGGCTCACCCAAAGAGCTAGGTAATTAATTATAGTAACTAGAAGCAAAATCTCTGCCAAAGAATGAACATTATCTCCTAATACAGAAACAGACTTTCAAGAGATGACTAGTTCCTCCACTGACTTCTAGTGGCTGGAGGAAGTATCAAAGAAGAATTTCATATTTTATTATCACCAAATAATAGCAAACAAACATAGTATTTGTGAAGTAAACAAGTATTTGTGAAGTAATTTGTCAAAACAACTGGACTTAAAGGGGCACGCTGCAACTTCTGGTTGGGTTGCCATCTGCTTGTCTCTGTAGCAATGTTATTATTGCATTAACTAGAATGTTCCACAGTACGGCATTAAACAATCAATCTTGTATCTATTCAATTACAGGTAAAGCATGCATTCTTACCGTGAGTGGTTGCATTTTCCCCAGATCTGACCGTAAACCGTCCAGGTGGCATTATCTGCTTGTTGCTATGGAGATAAATACGTTTAATCCCATTCTACGGAACATTCTTGGCCAAGCAAAAACATCTCTATTGACAGCTGGGTTTTGGTGACTTTGGTGACAGTTTGTTTTGTTGTTTTTTCGTCTTTTCATACATTGATTTCTTGGACTATTTGGCATTTCGAGATCATCGCCAACCAACCGCGTAACTTTTGTAAACAATCTTGCCCACGACGAGAATACAGACAGACTCATATCAACGTGTTTTTCTTTGGATACTTGATGTTCTCGTTGCGTTATTCCACGGGGTTGCGGCCCTGTCTGTCTTCGACGTGAGCGGACGTGTGGGTGAGGGGTGCCTATGGTTCATATGTGTTCATTCATGCAGGTGAACACATGCCATCTGTTTGCACTAGATACGCAGCCGTGCCTCTCAATCCGGCATTACCTTAAGCTCGCGGACAACTGGGACTATTGCGCAAACACCTTGCTATCCCTATCTTAGCATACGGTGCATATATAGCCTACGTGGAAATACGGGTTATGAATAATGCAGGTGTCATGGTATGTACATGCTTGAATTCATTCTATAAAACTTTTTGTGCCTGTGCAGTGCGGTTTAAGACACATTGAACATTTAGTACACTGGGAACAAAGCACGGTCAAATCAGGTAGAAGTAGAAATTGCTATTCTTATTTCCTTTTATAACATAATTGTGATTGCAGCGGAAGTCATCACAGGTCTCTTGAGAAATCATTTGAGTTCAGATATGGCATAACTGTGTATTGTTCATTTATTTCGTCTATGTTAGATTCACGGGGAAACCGCAACAGCCGACTGACATCCACTCACGCTTTGGAGAAACATGCAGATCAACAGTGGTGGAAGGTAACGAAGTACAAGTAGTAAAGTACTGTACCTAAAAATTCTACTTAAGTACATTTTACAGTGGATACTTTTTACTTTTACTTCACTACATTTGAGAGCAGGTGTCTGTACTTTCTACTCCACTACATTTTTGAACTGGACTGAAAATTAAAAAGCACTTTTCATATGATTTGAGGGGATATTTTTACCATGTTCGTGGTAACATCTTAACTAAAGTTCTCAAGAGAGTTCCAGCTTCAGCTTTGAGCGAACAAAATTAAATACACAAAATTCATAAGAAACATTAAGAAATCGATATGTATTGTTACTGTTGACCAAAATATGTATAATTTTTCAGTCACTTGATTAAAATACTTTTACTTTTTACTCTTAAAGTACATTTTTAAACAGGTACCGTATTTTCTGGACTATAAGTCGCACTTTTTTTCATAGTTTGGCCTGGGGTGCGACTTATACTCAGATGTGATTTATATGTGAAATATATGGTTTTTTTATTCATTACTATGCATTTTTTGGCTGGTGCGACTTATACTCCAGAAAATACAGTACTTAAATACTTTTACTTAAGTCGATGTTTTCATGTGCTCCAGAAAAACAGTACTTAAATACTTTTACTTAAGTCGATGTTTTCATGTGATACTTTTATTTTTTACCTCTGTATCTGTACTTTTACTTAAGTAACAAAATTGAGTACTTCATCCACCACTGCAAATCGAACCTGGGACCGTCTAACTGTGAGGCGAGGACGCTAACCACCTGACCATATCATTTCCATCGCCAATAGACACACTCATCGATCTGGCTGTGTTTATTTGCGTAGTTTAGGTGTATAATATCTAGAAATACTCCAACGACAATCTTGCAATATGCACATCCCCCTGTGAAGTCTCCTGATGAGATTAAATACCGTCAAATGATATTATCCTCTATATTCCGTGCGTGTCTCGGTGGGCGCCCCATTGTGAATAAGATTACAATATCGGCAGTTTGCATGTCAGAACGCCATCTCCCCTGCCCCCGGTCTTCTCTGCTCGTCTGGAGCTGCCAGGGTCACGTTCTGGATCAGTGCTCTGCCCAGATGGCTCCAAACACTACTTCCATCTCTCTTTCTCTTCCTCCCTCTCTCCTTATTTCTTTCCTTCTCCTCTTTTTAAACTACCACCCACCAGCACCCTTTTCCCTTTTCCCTTTTCCCTTTTCATTTCATTGTAGCAGCGTGTCTGGTGGTGTGTCTATTGCCAAGGGCTTTGCTGTCAAGCCTGTGCTATAGACCTGATGGCTGCGCAACCCTTCCTATATAGTGAAAATCAAGTGATATATCGCAAAGACCAGCCTGCCACGTCATCAAACTGATAGCGCCGTATATATAATGTTTAGCTTTGTTTGTTTACCTACAAAACAACACCAGGTTGGAATATTAAAAAAAAAAAAAAATGGCTAAACCAGAGCGATCCATTTTGAGCATTCAGATTGAGACAGCACGTCAGTAAGGGTTTGTGTTTTGGGAAAAAACAAATGGAATAGAAGTCAAGGGCAAAGCCTAACTAAAAAAAGTTGTTTTTTCTATAAACAAAAGGAAATAGACTGTCAGGTAAACAGAGTCAGAGCAGCTTCAGATTATAACTCCTCGGGGCAGGACTGGTCTATCTCAGTGCAGTATAAACTCCAGCTTCCAGATTGCAGTCGAAACATCTCGATTTCAAAAACAGTGTCCATGATGAGTCCTGAAACCTTTTCTACCAAGGACCACTCCTGGAGGAATGAGGGATTACACAAACTTCTATAACTTCTATAAACTTCTGACAACTATTTGGAATTCACATCTAAACTTTTGTCTTTACGTAACAACTAAAAAGCTGCAGCCCGATATAACAGCTCAATAGTCAAAGCCAATCAATCAATCAGTATAATTTTATTTAAGCACATTGAGCTGTAAAATACAATAATAATAGAAAGTTCAAACTAAAGTCTCAGTGCAGCAGGTCGGGTCATCAGATCCGGTGTCAAGGCAGTTTGAGAAGAGTAACAGCCCTCAGGACAAAAGTGTCCCTCCTCTCTGTCCTGAGGCCCAGGCATCACAGCAGTGTCCAGGGGGAGCTAGGTGAACTCTGGAGACACAACAGGAAAGTCTCTTCTAAGGTTAAGCCTCACTCTCACTCCGCTCTGTAGTTTCGGTCGATGATGAGACGGGCCATTCCCTCTGGAACGTTTTCTGCCATATTTGATGTAGAAACCCTGTTGCATTGTTGTAAATAATGCTCAAATCACACAATCCAATATTCCTTAACTTCCATCCTTTGAACTGCGCTTACTGCACGTCTTAGTTGGTCAAAATTCCGAAATGTGAAGTTAAAAATGGTAGCTACATTTTTTTTGTAAGTTTAAAAACTGCGCAGTGTGAGCCAGTTGGCAACAAGAGGTTTGTCAAGTACATTTCCCATTAATTTTTCCCTTAGACTTTTCATATAGTTAAGTTTAAAGGTACGGCCGAGGCTGTGATCACTATAACTATAACAACCTGGTGGTTTATAAGATTTCAGAAACAGATTGGTCATTAGTTGCTACAGACTGATTTTATTTCAATATCTATGGGAAAAATTGATGGGAAATTTACATCAGATCCTTGAAGTGGGGGGTCACTGTTAAGCTCCATAGTGTTGCGTATATAAATGGTAATTTGTAGAGAGTTGAAGGACACTGGGACAACATCAGACGATATCAGTGTTGCTGCCGAGACTGAGTTGGGACAGGGACGCGTGGCTCAAACAGCAAAAAAAAGAGGGAAAAAGGGAAAGACTGCTTTAAATGAATGGGTTTAGAGGTGATTGGTTGAGAGGAAAACGCTGTGATCGGCAGACTTTAGGTGAGCAGAACATGATTGAAACTTAGCTTTAGCGCTAACTTGTAAATTTAACAATGATAAACAATGTATCACCCATTGAACATACTCACCAATAAATCTTACTTTAACAGAAGGAACCATCCAAATGTAATTAAGGCAGCTGCTGGAGTAAGAATAATGTGAGTTTGATGTAAATCGAGCTGTTTATTTGTTGCTCGTCTTTTATATGTGAGTCTGGAATCAGATCTGAGTCAAATCAATGAGCTGTAAAATACAAGAGTTTCCTGTGTGGTCCCCAGTTCTTTATGAGAGAACACTTTCCCAGACCTTCCACGTGTCAGGATGCTTTATAAGGCCCGCTCTATGTAAAGCAATAAAAAAGCTATCGCATTACACGGAGGGCGCGATCAATACATCATCGCTGATCATGTGACGCAGGCTAAACAACAGTGGATTTACAGGGGGGCCGCCGCACGCCCCCCGATGCATGTGTTGTTAGTGCCGGCTCTAATTATCCCCATTATGAGGTGAATTCGTTAAAGTGTGACCCCCGCTGAGGTCACGGTGAGCGGACTGTGAGATTGGTCCCGGGGGATTTATTATCACGGACAGTGTATTGCAGCAGGAAATGCGCGATCAATACGCTTCATTTAGTGCAACATGAGTGTAAAAGGGGAATATTTGAGGGTCCATTTGGCGGGTTTGGTGCGGCGGGGCGGACACTAGTCAAATCGTTATCGTTAGCTGACTTCCTACAAGCGGCTATGGAGCTTTCATTTGTAAGTTTGGTCCTCGGGTCGCCTATAAACTTAAAGAATGATTAACTTGGATGAAACTGGTTCCAGATTTGCAGAAGATAAGAAAGAGGATGGCGCTTGTGTAACGTTTTTGCCTTGTTTCCGACAATATGGCTGACAGTAGCTTAGTGTTCGTCCTCTGATCTGAAGGTTGGCGGTTCGAATCCCGCTCTCGACATTAACATCGTTGGTAGAGCGGTCAGATCGACTGGGCCACAGGTTGGCGGTGCGATTCCAGCTCCCGCGGATGAATGCTGTGGTCGTGTCCTCGGGTAAGACACTTAACCCGCTCGCCCCCAGTGTCTGCGTGCACTGGTGTGTGAATGTGTGTGTGAATGGGTGAGTGGTTCTTTGATGTAAAGCGCCATTTACCAATGTGCTGCTGCTGCATTTTAACTTTAGGTACAATTTGTAGCTTAAATTTCATAAACATGACCTCTCTGTTTCCCACAAATTAAATATTGTTTTTATTGATACCAATTGTGATGTTGATTTATCCTCGTTGTTAATGTTGTCATTTGGTGTTTTGGTTCTCAAGACAATTGTCCAATGAGAAAGCAGAGGGAAAGCAGGGTTGCCAGTTCCTACGACACTCTCTCATCTGAATCCTCACTAGCACCTGCAGCCAATCATGAATCAGTGCTAGTGCGGCCTCTGCAGCTCAGTGAGTGAATTCTGGAGGTTCTGAGCTTTCACTTGGGCG